>OMLC01103233.1:0-16460 GCA_900302585.1 Regalecus glesne | reverse complement strand
GTTTTATTTTTATTTTTTGTATTAGACTGTATTGTCAACCTAAATAGCATAAACATATCTTACATGCATATTATAATTGCTAACTCTATTTTTTACATGGATTTTGTAACTGTAAAAATCCAAATAAAGCACAGGGGGGGGGGTCAAAGTGAAGGAAGTACTTTGAGCCAGCTGAGTGTAAGAGAGGATGTCCCAGGAGCTCCTCTGATTACATTTCTGTCTGCAAGGTTGTTATTTTAAAGTGAGCCACCCTTTTGTTTTCAAATAAATGTAATCATGGCTCCCCTTTTAGAGAGGGGAGGAGTCGCTGGCTGACTATGCGTTGGAGATCGATAGCAGAATAGAAATAGCCTGCCTACAGTGTCATGACATTCTATCTGTAGGTTGTCTTTACGCATGCTCAGTAAGGAAATCTGAAAGTCTGAAGTCTGAAATATGCACATGTGCATCTTACACCAGTGAGAAACAAGGAGCTAGACTCTAAAACACCTCACATCTACCTCCCACACCATCAAAGAAGGCGTCAAGGTTTAAATGCCACGGAAGTCGGCTCTAGGAGGATTATCATCTCATGCTAGTATGAAAGCACGGGGCTTGAGCAGGCTCCCTTATTTGATTTCAAACGTGTTTTCCATCTGCCTCCATCTGTCATCTCTTCCCATGTAACACCACATGCTGCATTTTGCACTCTACTGCCTCCAGAGTCCCCATCTCTGCAGGGAGAAGAGTGCATGTTGACTGTGGGGAGCACACGGAGCTCCTCCTGATAGACATGCGCCACTGAAGGTCACTATATACTGCACTTACTGATGGCTTTAGGGCCAATCTACTACCGAATCGTTACGCTCACCGGGCCCTGATACGCCATTACAATGACTTGTCCGAGCCAACAACCTTCTTCTTCTTTATTCCTGCAGCACCCTCAGTCTGAGTATTCCCTTTATGTAAAAGACCAGGATGCTCCTTTGCTGTCTGACTCTGACAGAAGACACAGACATCAGTACTGAGGTGACACATACAAACATGTTAACTTGTGTATGCAGGATCCGAATTTAGTGTCTTCCAACTGTCACATATTAACATATAGCATCATTAAGGATATTCAAAGATCCTTTACCATTTACCAGAGCAGGTGATGTGTCATCTGGAAATTATAAGCACATCAATTCGGACTTGAAGGTGAAGAAATGAAATCTAAATATAGAGAACGAATTAAAAATCCTCCACCAGAGTGACTTATTTTATATTAATGATCTCTAATTACCCAGGAAAGTAGTGTTCTTAGTATTTATCATTGAAATACAGCTCCATTACTCTACACGTTACTGGTCCTCTCCGGAGCAGCTGCCACAAACTGAGTTGGACGTCCGACTCGAAAACCTGCTTCATACAAACAGTGTGTCTGAGGCCTCCATGTCTAAAATCCAGAAAACTCACTGAAATGAAAGTCAGCTAAGTTACTGTCTTCCGCTGAACGAGGTGAGATCATGACGATGGCGGTTCAGCCTATCAGCCACAGATGAAAGCCCTTGCATTTGCATTTATATGGAGAAATTGCGATTGTGTGAATGTGGCAACTTTCCCACCCAAAATCCCAAGTGATGTGCAGGTATTGACTTACATTACGCGACTGGACCACCGGAGAGGACGGCTGGAACAAATGCTCTGTGTTCCGGAGCTGAGGTGCACAACCCAGTCAGCCGTTTGGAAATGACGCATTTTCCAAAAGAGCCTCAGCAGTGCCACATTCTTTGAGATGGATACTTTGATGAATAGCAGCATTTGCTGATGTCACAGAGACATGATTGCTTTGTGCACATCTGCAAGTGAATGGGACGCCGCGTATCTAGGGAGCATGACGGATGCTAGCCAATCTGTGACATTTGTGTAATGTGACACACCGAAAAGTGCAACCCATTACTTTCCTCCCACTTATGATACGGGAGTTCAATTCATTAAAGGAAATTAGTAAATTAGATTTCCATTTCTTTGTACAGAAAGCTGAATCCGATCATCTGGAATTAATGATTCCCTTATCAGTCCCACAAGGGGAAATTTGGATTTCTCTGCATTTTTGACCCAACCTATTGTATAGGAGCAGTGAGCTGCCATCATATGGCGCTCAGGGATCAGTTAGGGGTTAAGTGTCTTGCTCAAGGACACCTCGACATGCTGTATGCAGGACCGGGGATCGAACCTGCAACCTTTTGATTGCCAGACGACCGCTCTACCCACTGAGCTATGCCGCCGGAAGCAGGGTTTATTGAGAGGAATGTTTTATCACTCTTGGCCAGTGCCTGGTTGGTTTTCCTGATGTACAAGTGATACAGGACAAAGAGGATGGCACAGTATAGGAGAGCTGGCACGTCAGGTCACGACTCTGCAGTCTGCACCTGTCTCCAGGCCAGCGGCCACTCTTTCAAGGATGAGGATGTGCACATCCTTAATAGGGAGGAATATTGGTTTGAACAGAGAGTCAAAGAGGCCATCAATGTGAAGAGGGAACGGACCATCCCATCTCTCTTTCACTCTCCCCACAGCTGACCCTGAGTATTTCAACTCATCCACCTTCCTCACCACTCCTCTGTTCATCCTCACCATTCTACTGTCCACCCTCTTCTTCATGCATACGTGTTCTGTCTTCCTCCAATAGACGTCCAGTCCTCTTCTCTCCAGTGCACATCTCCAGTCTCAGCTCCACCTGCTCCCAGATCAGTCATCTGTGAACATCACAGTCCACAGAGACTCCTGCCTGATCTCCTCCATCAACCTGTCTGTCACCATTACAAACAAGAATGGGCTCAGAGCTGACCCTTGAGGTGACCCCACCTCCACCTTGACCCATCTATCTATCTATGTTTCTCCATCAACGTTCTCAAACACCACGTCTGAGGAGCTCTTTCATAGCATGAAGCCACACTGCTGCTCACTAATCACCACCTCTCCTCCTAGCCTAGCTTCCACTACTCTTCCCCATGTCTTCATGCTGTGGCTGATCAGCTTTATACCTCTGTAGTATCTCTGTATCTCTCTTATTCTTTTAATTGGTACCAGTGTGGTTCATCTCCACTCCTCAGACATTAAAGGCAGGCATCCTCTCACTTTGCTAGATTGTGTTGAACAATCCAGTTAAAAACTCCACTGCCATCTCTCCTAAACACCTCCATGCCTCCACAGGTATGTCATCTGGGCCGTCTGCCTTTCCACTCTTCAACCTCTTCATAGCTGCTCCCACTTCCTCTTTGTTAATCCACTGCACTTCCTGATCTACTGTCTACGCACCATCCAACCTTCTCTCTCGTGTTCTTCATTCATCACCCACTCAAAATACTTCTCAACAGAGTCTCCTCATTTGTCAGCACATTTTCATCTTTATACTTCATCGCCCAACCTCTTGTACATCCATCCCAGGTCGGTCTCTGCCTGGCCAATCCACACACGCCTCTTCAATTCTACTAGACACTTGTATTAAGATTATTACGATATACCGCACCGAGTGATACATTTTGAAGAAAATCAATACAATAATGGTGACTATACTTATCAATAATTCAAATGCTTGTCCCACTGAAAATGGTCACTAGATGACACTGCCCCCTCCAGCAAACAATCCATTGGCTCTAAACTTTAACACATCTGTCATTTTATAGCACTCAAATATGGAAGTTGAATGAAAAAAGGATACTGAGTAATATTAACATGATTACTAGGAAGGTTAAACGGCTCATAAACATCAATTCAGACATGTGAGATGAGGGAGAGTTACATTGAAGGCACCCACGAATTCTACAGAATTTATGACCAGAGGGAGGAGGAGGATAATCCTGTAAATAAATGATTCAGCCCTGTGCAGTGTTTTATTACTAATTGCTCTCTGTCTAGTAATAGACTGTTAATAATAGAGAGAGAGACCTGATAAAATAGTTTTTAACCTCAAAAACAATTCTGGTCTCCATCAAAGGGTGAGTTGAGAAAGTTTCACTCTGGTGTCAAGGAGTTTTTTTTCTCTTGTATGAAGATGAGCTTAAATCTTCTGTAATCAATGGTGATGAGGACCTGGAAAGGTCAGTGGGTGCTATGAATCTGATAAGCTTGACCAAAAATATGGTTTTCTTGGTCAGTTTCCTGTTTGTTTGATATCAGTTTGGCACCTTTATGTGAGGTGAAGAGAAGGCCAGTTGTGTGCTAGTGTACCCTTGTGGTCCCAGGCAGAATGTCATATTAAACCATATAGGGTGATCATCTCTTAACGGCGGAAGGCCAACGGTAGCATTAATGCAGATGTAGAGACAATTCTGTAGGGCGCAAGGTGGCTTTTCTCTCTCCTGGGTGCATTTGCCAATTCTTAGGCTCATCATGGCATCTCTTGTGCTGAAATGACAATCGCAGTGGGTCACCAATATGGCAGACAGTAATTGCTGTCATCCGTTTCCATGGGAACTTAAGACAAAAAGTCACATGAGTGAAAACAATCTGTCGAGAGTATCCTTAACTACTCTGCCACCATGGGGTAGGCCCAGAAAGACTTGGTGATATAATTGATTTTTTTTTGCAATTACGGGGCAATATAGCTGAGGACGTAGGGTGGTTTCCTAGTAATTGGAGAATCGGTGGTTTGATCCCAGGCCCGTTTAGAAAGTATCTCAAAGTGTCCTTGACCAAGAAACTGAACCCTAACTGCTCCCTGGGTGCTGTGGCTGTTCACTGCTCCTATACAGTTTGATGGAATAAATGCTGATAACAAACTTTGTCACATGTGTGTACAATGATAAATGAATAAAACTTCTAGCATCATGTTTTGGGAGAATTGACCAGTAAGCCCTCTACTGGTATCATGTTTGATATTTTTTTTTAAAAGCATGTGCAATTCTTAGAGCCAACATTTAGATTGAATTGTCATTTTATTGTTTATTGTCATTATAGACACTTGTAAAATGCACTTGTAAAATGATGAATTACACTTTTGCATGGTAAAGACATCAGTTCCCATCAGCTACAGGAGGTTTGGGGGGGGTGGAGGCTACAGCTGTGGGGAAAAAGCTGTTCCTCAGTCCGTTAATTTGGATTTCAATGGCCTTGCATCTCTTCACTTATGGCAAGGTGACAAAAAATACTGTGACCTGGGTGGGTTTGGTCCCAAATTTTGTTGCTGCCTTCTCAAGTAGACAGCCAGGATACACTGTATCCAGCTTTGGGAGCACAGCTCTCACAATCTTGTGACATTTTTACTACCTGGACCAACTCCGTGACCCAAAAATAGCAAATTATTTACAGATCAGATCCCATGTGTTGGTGAATAGAACTTGGGTATGACTCAAGTCTTCCTTGTTTACCCGGTCCATCACTGTGCTGCCCAGACACTGTCCTAAAACGGAGAGCCAAATGGAACAAAGAACATTCATTCTTTCATCCTTACAATCAGATCTGAATAATCAAGGGGCCATGGGCCTCTTTTTGGACTCCAAAGCACAAGACACCATATCACAGCTCTCAGAGGAATATCAAAGTTGGGACTTTTTAAAAACAGAAGTTATGTGAAATATTTAGCAAAGCTAAGCAAACGCACACATGCAAAAACACCTGAGCCTCGACCAGTAAACCAGCACATCCAACACACAAATACACAAACATGAATTTAAATACACAGCTGGTGTGATCTGTGTATGAAGTGCTAGGTACCTTGCTGTTCCTCCAAGATTGCATTCTGGCTGCTGTAAGAATTTACTTTTAGAGAATAAGCAACACAGGTGGGTTGTGCACCTGCCCATTTATTTTGCAGGTGCCATTCCTGCCAGCATAGATTACAGCTGCCTCCTGGGATCTCTTTCCACTTTCAGACTCATGAGTTCAATGTCTGCCAAGATGACACATGGCCGACAGTGCTAATTCAAAGATAACTGAATCAGTTGAAAAAATGTATTTCTATGAGCACTGGAATGTATAATCCCCCCAGCTCGGTCGCATCCTCATTTTGCTTCCTTGGGAATGCAGTAAATATCAAAATGGTTCTGTCAAATATTGAGTTTGGGCTTTCCACAGAGCTGTGATTCATTTTTCTTTATTTTGCAGGATACAAAAAAAATATTTACTGTTGAGATGGACTCATTAACTTTCAACTAGGGACTTTCCAAATCTTTTCATAAGTAACATCAAGTAGTCTTGAGTTTTTTGGATGATAATGACCTTAGCAGGCTCTATACCATGTTAAAAGAGGTTATGCCCCTGCATGGAAGTCCAAAATGATGCATGACAAAGGGAACTGTTATTTTCAACTCAGTTTTATTTGTATAACCCTTTATCACAACATACAAAATTTGCTTGAGTGGGCTTTGCAGTAACAACATCCTGTCCTTAGACCCTCATGGGATAAATAACAATCCCTTTAAAAAAATCTTTAACGGGGGGAAACAAAAAGAAAAAAATAGATAACCAATATCCTAATAATGAGTAGTAGAAGTGGTGCTTACCCCTTTTTATTTTGTGTGGTGTGAAGTATGATTTAGTTAATAATCATTGGACAGTTAGACTAAGTAAGGACTCAGTGGTGTAAATGATGATATTTGGAATATGAGAACTCATGATTTGATCTTTGAATCCAGTCCAGAATCTAAATTTTTCAAATGTTAAACCTACACTCTCTAATATTTTTCTTCTTTTAGTCTTTGAGATGGCCAGTTTTAGATGCTCATCTTTGCACTTGATTAGATCTTTGGCTATGAATACCAGCCAGCCATGAGTTTTTTAAATTACTCATCATACAATTCATTTTTGGTCCCGTTTTAGTCTGGTCTGTCATCTGAATATTATTGGCACGCTCACGCTTGCTTGTAGGTTAATACCTTCCTGTTTCTGATGAATAAATAAAGGGTTATTTATTATATATAGATCTAGTTGTTCCCTGCACAGAGCTGCACTGTTGTTTCAGATGTCCATGTCAGCAGCTGGTGGAAGTTACCATCAGAAAACAGCTGTATCTGGATATCTGACGCAGTGGATAGAGAGATTATCAAGTGGTTCACTCTGGGCCATTACTGAACTTCACATCAACTGCCCTTGTATAAAATGAGGATGTACTCACTCATTAACTATCTGAGGGGCCTTTGTGACTGCAGTCCATAGTGCTTCACATAGCAAGATTCAAAGAACACAGACAGAAAAAATATATTTAAAGTCGTGCTGGACTAGTCTAAAAATACAATGATACAACTTTTTTAAAAATATATAGAAATCAATTAAATAAAACGAGGAATAAAAATTATAAAAACCAAAGAATAAAACATGGAAACCAACTGAGATGCGGTGTTTGGAAAATCTAAATCTTAAATGGTCCAAACCTCCCACCACATTATGAATCTCCACCGTTTTATGCATAAGTCGCTGCTGCCCTTCTTTCTTCTCGTAGTTTTTGGGCCAGACGCCCAGTTAGGGTGTCCACACATAACCAGGGCCTGTCTAATGTGGGATGTCCCCCATTCCCCTACCACCCAGTCGGCGGAGACATCGTCAGCTCGGTGGTAGAGTCCTGATGACTCTTAGTTTGCGTTCCAGTGGATGATGAGTCAAACCTTAAGTACTGATCAGTGTGTGTGTGTGTGAGCTTACGGTAAACATCAACAATCAACTGTCTGAGAAGGCTGACTTATCATTTTTCACGTCCTCCCCGGTGAACCTGATATGGTTATCCACTGAATCAATGTGGTCGGTTCAACATGGTACTTGAGATTCAATTTTAACCCAGGAGTCGTCCAAACATCTGAGCCAGTGTCATTTTATTCCCACAATTAAATGTGTCCTCTACATTTAACCCATCCAATCTATGAAAGCGGTGGGCAGCCGCAGCACCCAGATTAAAAGACAGGTCTTGAGTTTCTTTTACCGAGATAGCTCGCCATTCTCACATCCCAATCCAAGCTCAGCCTGATGGTCACCTGAATAATACAATGAGATTCTTTGTGTTCCGACTCCCTCCACCTTAACACAAAAGATTCAAGGACAAAGGACACACCATCCCAATATAAAGCAACGCTCACGCACACACTACAGTGATAACACAACAATGTAACAATATGAGGTTCATACTGGTGTGTCAGCTATTCAACAACATGATTGCCTGTAGAAAGAAACTATTACTGAGATAGGTGGTGTGTGATTTGATGCTCGGTATCATTCTTTTTAGATGGAAAGAGCAAGAACAGAACACCAGCGAGGTGAGTGAGGTGGCTGCTTTCCTTAATCGTGATTTTTTTTTTTTGCTTTTCTTTTGCACCAAGTGGTGGTGATATTGTGAAATTGTTGCAGTCTATGCTAGTGATATTTGCTGCTATTTTTACAGTTCTTTGAAGCAGTCTGCAGCCCTGAGCTGTCAGGTTGCCAAACTAGTGACACAGCCTGTCAAGACGCCCTCAATGGTACTACCGTAAAAGTTCATTATGAGTTTTGCTGCTCATGTCAACATTCTTGAGATGCCTAAGAAAATGCAGTCTCTGATATGGCTTTTTGAGGATGTAGCTGGTGTTGAGAGACCATATGAGGGTATCTGTGATGTGTAAACTGAGAAATCTACAACTGTTCAAAATTTCAACAGATGACCAATTGGTGGAAATAGAAATGACATTTAGAGAGAGGGTTTAATCATAGCACCATATAGTTAAATCCCCCTCTCCCCCCTGTAGCCACTCTCATCATCATTACTTATTAGTCCAATGACTGGTGTCATCTGAGATTGTAATGGTGCTGTTCTCATATTTGCCAACACAGTCATCTATAATCAGACTGTACAATAAGGCACTAAGACAGCTGCTCTGAGGTGCACCTGTTCTAAGAACTAATGTGGATAAGTATGTTTTATCTATTCTCACAGTCTAGGGCCTGCCTGTCGGGGAGTCAAATAGCCAATTACAGATTGAGTTGCTCAGATCAAGAGCTCTGAGTTTCAACACCAGTTTGAATGGCAAAAATGTATTAAAAGTAGAACTGTTATGAATAAATATTCTGATGTAGGTATTTTTTCTTTTCACAAGTCATTCCTGTCTGAGTGACAGGATTGTTACATTTTATATATAGCAAATATTTCAAGACACTTCATAATAACAGAGCTAAAAGCAACAGACTGGTAATCAGTAAAGTGAGCCATATGTTTACTTGTGTACAGGCCCAGTGGTGTTTTTCTTGAACCAGTAGAACCACACACAATGACAGGGACACAAATGTCATTAAGATCCTGAGATAGCTGGGTATAATGTGCCTTGCAGACACAGGAAGGCATGTGGTCTGAGCCAGCAGCTTTACGAGCCTCAACCCTTTTAAAAGTTTTGCTTACATCCAACTCTGTCACCTTTAGATCGACTTAATTTGGTGGGCACTGTGCCGCTGTCACTGGGTTCAAGCTGTGAGCTTCGAAGTGTGCAAAAAAGTTAACATGTTTCAGGAGAGAGGCAGAAGTGTTGGTAGGGAGAGTGGGTTTAGATTCCTAGCCAATAATCACCTACAGCCCCCTCTGCATGTGGTGCAAGTCACAGCCACTACAGTCAAGTCAAATTCATTTGTATAGTCCATTATCACGGATTAACAATTTGCCTCAGTGGCTTTTACATTAACATAACATCCTGTCTTAGTCCCTCACATCTGATCAGGAATAACTCTCTTAAAAACCCCTTCGACAGGGAGAAAAATAAGGATACACCTCAGGGGGAGCACCAGAGGTGGGATCTCTCTCCTAAGACGTAGTCATTTCTCAGTTTGTCTCTATATTATCTTTTATTAGCTCTGACGGCTCTCCTCAAGTCACACCGGGAGTTTGTGTAGCATTCCTTGTCCCCTGATTTAAAAGTAGTGGTACACTCCCTCAACTCCAGGTGAATGCTGCTGGTGTAAGGCCTCTGGTTGGGATGGGGGTCATTAGTCTATACTGGGATACAGTTGCCACACAGAATCTACCACAGCCAGTGACCCATTCAGCATGCTTATCCAAACTCGTGGCTGAATATTTACAAATTGACCAGTCTGTTGAGTGAAAACATCCCTGGAGGTTGGATTTTTGTTCTCTAATCCAGCACTGTTCTGTCCTCTAAGTGGGTCATGTGCACTTCACTTTCTGCTTGTAGCCAGGAAGCAAGAGCACTGACAGGTGGTTGGATTTCCCTAAGTAGGGTCTTGGGATCCAAGGTTTTAGCTAATCTCTCTCAGCAGTCTCGCGGCTTCCAACTTTTGGGAACATATAATCTTAGTGTGGCAGTCGTATTTAATAGTGCAAGATGTGTTTTTCACAAAATAATTGAAAAATCTCATGAAAACAAACAACAAGGCCAGAGTAGCTCATAGAGAGTTTCTATAGTATGGCACCATCTTCCAGCTTATTATGGGATGAATGATGAACGATATCCAGTGGTAGTGTTCCACAGTTTTAGGGCATAAAAACAGAATACTGCCTCACTTGCCCTTTTATGGATTGCATAAGAAACTTTTAAGAAGAAATCATAGAAAGACTTTGGTTATCTGGCCGGAATGTAAAATGAAAGAAAAGTTCTGATGTAGGCAGAAGCAAGGCCATTTAAAGTTGATAAACAAGTAAAAGTACTTTAAAATCAAGTCTGAACGATACAGGTAGCCAGTGCAGCATCTCAACCACCGAGGCAGTGCCTTCTGTTTAAATTAAGTGAATTAGAATTTAGACCAGAATCTAAAATTACCTATTTTGAGGTTGAGCTTTGCTTCATGAGATTGGAGGGTAATTGGCACATTCTAAGGGGTCGTTACCAGGTTTGTGTATAACAGTGGTCAGGGCTGTTTTTAGGTCTCTATGGAAACTGCCTTTCTGTAGTGCAATTTAGTGTTTCGAACTGTACTCGTCTAAGAATATCCTTAAGTGCTCGGTAGAGTTCCACAGGTACGCCATTTATACTGGGTGTATTGCCCTGGTTTGTAGCCCTGACTGCTTTGAATAGCTCGTCAATGTAATTGGAATCTATAATTTTGGTGGCCTCTAATGACAATGTCGGGAGGTCTAGTCCATAAACAAAAATGATGAGGTCATCTTCAGAGGGAGCTGAACCACTTGTATACAGTCCCTTAAAGTTATTCTTGAACGCCTCATTTGTTTTTTTCTGTTGATGATGTGACCAGCTTTACTGCTTCTAATTAATTGTATGGAACTTTTAGCTTCTTGTTGTTTGAGACTTCAAGCCAAAAGATGACTCAGTCTGCTGCCTTCTGCAATAGTGCTTGTGATTTGCTATATGGATCATATAAGAAAAGATGTTTCTTTATTAGTTGCACAAGGGGAAATTAGCAAAAATCTATTAAATATCACACGCACACATTCTGCAGTACATCTTAATAAATCATTTTTATTCATCGTTTTACTGAGAGAGGAGAAGGAACAACCATTCTTGAACTGTGAGGGGGGTATAAGACTACATCCGTTGCCATCTTGGAATGCTGTGATTGTGGCTGTTCTCCTGTTGTCTGTGAATAGTACACATTACCACTGAATATCCAGGCAATGGCCAATTTACAAATGAACCCATCCTTTGTTTTGGTCATTATGCAATGTATTGTTTATAAAGCTAGAGATGCCTGCTGACAGCTCAGACTGAAGATGTCGCCTGTATGAGTGATGAAATGTTTCTCTCGATAAAACATGCACAGATGAACCGATTCATCTTTGTCGTGATTTCCTTACATGGATTACTGAGCATACGTCAGGACACTTTTATTTTGTTGGTATTGTTTTGAGCTTCTTCACTTTTGTCATGGTGTATCTCCTCTTAAGATCCCTCGCCACAATATTACGTTATTCTTCTAAGGTGTAAATCTTTTGAAGTAGGCTTTTGGGTAGATGGGAACTCAAACATATGGATTTCTTATGAAACCTTGATGGAGGCCCACACCACTCATATCTGAAAAATTATCTTTGTTTACGTCAAAAAAATCAGCCAGTTTTTGTCTTGGTTTTGTTGAAAATTCCTCATTAAAAAAGGGTTGAGTTGAACCTCCATTGAGTAGCCATATTTTTATAATCTTATGATTAAAAATAGATGTGACTGAGTTATTATCTCATAGATGTCTGGGCAAAGTGTCTATTGAATGTGCCAAGGTCATCAAACCAGAGGATATAAGAATCTAATCTATTTGAGGGAAAGTTTTGCATTCTGTTGAGAAGAAGGTATAGTCTTCAGCACATGGATTATGCACCCGCCGCACACCAATGAGGCTTAAATCTTTATAAAGAGAATATGTTCCCTTGAGAGGTTCATAGAGTTGAAGAGGCTTTATCTCTATTCATTCATTTTTAAAACGTATTATTTGTTTACATGTTACTGCGTACACAAGTGTCTTTGGCCGAGCCAACCTGCAGATGGATGGTAGTCACTCAACCAGGTCCTTTCTGTGTGGAGTTTGTATGTTCTCTCGGTTTGGGTTTCCTTTGGGTGCTCCAGTTTCTCCCCACCATTTAAAAAATAAATAAAATAAAAATAACCATGCATGTTAGGGTTACTACTCCTGCCTGTGCCCCGAAGCAAGGCAATAGGAAAAAGAACCAGAATTGGTCCCCGGGTGCTGCAGCTGCCCACTGCTCCTTTACAATAGGATGGATTAGATGCAGAAGACAAATTTCATCGTATGCATGTATGTACAATGACAAATGAATAAAGCTTCTTCTTCTGTAACTATAAATGTTCTTGGGGTATAATAGGCTAAGGAATGCAACTTTTCTTGCCCTGAATGGACATATCGCAAAATCCAACACATCCTTCATTGTTGGAGCCAGTCTTTTTTCAATTAGTACTCATATACTACGTCTCATTAATATCATAGCTCCCTTTGTACGAGTACCATGGGCTGTTGCCACAACAGGTTTATAGAATCAGTTTTATAACCCTGGAGATGTCATTAGGTTTAAGATGTGTTTCCTGCAGCAGTGCAACATCCATCTTATTGTGTAAGAAAGCTAAAATCTTTGAACGCTTGTAGGTAGAGTTTAATCCTCTAGCAATAAAGGATGCAATAGTGAAACTTTCTGTTTTATCTTTCCCGCTCATTATCTCCTGGATCTGTTGTTGTGAGTTGCTGGCAGAGCCCTGAGTTACCCCCTGCTCATCCCCTTTCCCATTCAACCCCATACCTTGCAACATCTGTCACAGCTATTTCAAATGCTGATCACCAACTGCCCCCAGCCCCTCCAGCATCAAATGATTACAAAGGCATTGCAGTTCCCTTAGACAGTCACACCAGAGATGGAAACAGAAACACCTAGTCAAATCCATTGATCTATCTGAATAAGACCACTCCCATCTCAAAATTGGTATAACGCAAAATCTCTGAGACACCTAAGGCCCCAATCAGACAGAGTGCTTTTTAGCAGCCTGGAGTGAGGTTTTATAATTGTTTTTAAAGAGAGTAATGCTTGTTGCTTGCTGTTTTTGTGGCACTGAGGGCCTTGCATGTTTTCCGCTCTGTGCTTCTCGTGTTTTTGCAGGAGTTTCCTGAAAATGTTGAGTTGAAAAATCATCAACTCACAAGTATATAGAAAAAATCTCATAATTGCGAGCCACTTTTTTCGCTTTTGTGTGCACACAACACCATCTGCATTTATTCACACTGTCAATTTGATGCTTGGAGAGGTGGGTCCTCTGTAGTCGTTATGACAACAAGTGGCGACAACATGGTGGACAAACTAGCAGTGGGTGTTGCTGGATACCCAGAGCTATATGGCCCTACCAACCATACTCACCATGATCCGAGCAAACAAAAGAAAAGCTTGCTCGGAAATTATTTGAATTTAACTAGCCAAAATATAAGTGACAGATATGAACATCTAGTTGTGGGTGGCCATATGTGAATGTCAGGTTATAAAGCATATGCTAGTTCTGTTAGCTGTATTTGGAATATAAATTATATCTCATTAAAAGCTACTTTTCAATACTGAATAGCAACTAGCAACTACTAATTCGAATAGTAGCCAGTCATTGATGAATAGTTTCTAGTAACTATTATACGTTTCATTTTATCTTTATCTTATATATTTCTGTGCTGGAGCCTCTCAGCCAAACCATTTACCATGAGGGTACTTGCAAATCCAGAGTGACGATAACCATTTTGAATATTGAATCTTATTTAATGAAAAGTAGAACTGGACTAACAAGTAGTGCTGTTTAATATAGTTACTAGTATTTAATGAAAAGTTGATATCTTCTATGTAATGCAACATAAAGTTCATGTGATAAACAGCTCGGTTATTTTCCCCAGTAAGAATAGAATATGACCACTGCCTTTAATTAGTCACTAGTGAATTAAATAAGAGCTCTTGCTTATTTAATTGTTAATGGTAAAAGAAAAACGTGACCAGTCATAATAAAACTAATATCTAGTGGCTATTCTAATAGAACTAATATATAATTGTAATCAAATTATGATTTTACTAAGCAGCTGGCAGTCAGAATAGCAACTAGAGTTTATAAAACGTGTGTTTATAAAAGTGCTGGTGTCTCAGTTTTCAGTGACTAGGGCCTGAGAATGAATAAATGCGTGAACAGCTTTCTATGAGACTTCAGTGTAGGCTGCTATCTTTCTGACTGTGATAACTTTCGGTTGTTTTTTTTAAAGGGCAAACTCAATTTAACATCATCTGCTTATTACCTTAAAGAGTATTCAGACACACTGTGTTAAACATGTCTTGGCCCCCAGGACCTTGTGAAAAATGCAAATAAGCAGAGAAGTGAATCACACCACTAGGGTGACAACTGGGCTTTGGGACTCAATAAAAGCTCTGTATTTCTTTTTCCTGGCCCCTAACCCAATAATCCCATGTCTGCTGCCCCAGCACACTACTGCTGCAGCCCACTACTCCACCACTACAGCAACCGCACAATCACACACGATTAGATAGAGTGAGATAGGCTAATCTTATTAGAGGCAGGTCCATTTTTATGTGTCACCATTAGTCCCCAAGTTGTGGGGGTGGACATGGACTTAGCTGGATCTTGGGGATTAAGTTTGAATGACCTTCCTGATGCTCCGTGGTGGGATCAAACCCGCAACCTCTGGCACGTCATTCCCCAGAGCGCTCGCTCTACCACTGAGCTACCCCAGATGAGTTAATCTTATTGGCATCCACAACTTTTTCTTAAAAAAATCAAACCAAACAAAACGCATCCACCGTGGCTGCAGGGAACAACAGCAATTGTCTGCACAGCTGGGGTTGAGCTGAGCTAAAGCAGATTTACGTTAGGAACAGGTAAGCAGGTTTTAGGGCTAGTTGGAGCTAATTAGGGGCTAAAGCTACAAACAATCTGAATTTGTTCAAGTTTTGTAGCTGTTTAGATCCCACTATGGAAAACAAACATGAACAATGGTCCATTTTAGAGGTTAACATAATAAATGATCTCAGGGTAAGCTATCCTGCATTTCCTTACAAGAGTCTGGGTTCCAGCCAACGCCCAGACAAACAGCAGTGTGTATCTCTGGGATAAAGCTGCTCTGTTTAGTCTCTCAGGAGGTTACGGACTTCTTGACTACAGTGAGCATCACTGACCATTAGGGATGCTCTGATCTAGACTTTTAAGGCCATGATATTAATATCACAAAGAAGCTGAATCGGCTCATCTGGATATGTTTATTGTGTGAAACATTTCCTTACTCATGCAGGTGATGGCAACAGATAAAATACTCTTAAAGCCAAAGGAAGGTGGTCATTAATACATCTCTCCATATTGCAGCAATGCACAATGTTACATAGGATTTAACATGGACTGTTCTGGACCATCTGGGCTGTTTTTGTGTCACGATTAGTCTCCACATTGTGGAGGTGGACACGGATCCTAGATGGAGCGTGAGGGATTAAGGCTGGATGCCCTTCCTGACACCCCATGGTGGGATCAAATCTGTGACGCCTGATTTGTCATGTTCTGACACACATGCTCTACCACGGCCCCCTCTAAGCTCCTAAAATGGACAAATGGGACATACATCAACATGTGCTGGCGTATTCAAAGCCAAAATGATATACTATTCTTTCACAGCTGGCTCTGACAATCCCTTCGGTAGAAGATGTATTAATTTGTCTTTGTACATACATACAATGCAATTTTCCCTCTCCATTCAACCATTTTATTGTATAGCAGCAGTGAGCAGTGGCAGCACCCCATACGTACAGAGACGGTGACTTGAGAGACATTATGGCCTGATGGAATGGGATTTTTTTCCCCAATTGCCAGAGGTTTCTGGTTTGTTAGTCGCCTCAGTTAAGCTGCTTTGGACAACATGTATACAGGCAGACCTCTGGGCAGGAGATCTATTTAAACAGCATTTATTAAGTGGTCTTGTTGCTCTGTGAGAATGTTCAAACTCAACTGGAGTGCTTGATATTGATTTTATCCTACGCTTTTTATTGCCTTGGCTCTTAATTGCTGCTGGACAGCCACCTTACTCACAGGTTTCAGATAGTGTGGAAACAACAATGG
>OMLC01103232.1:2375-16882 GCA_900302585.1 Regalecus glesne | reverse complement strand
ACATTTGGGGAACCCTGCCTGTCATCCCTTTTCAATTTCTCTTCCAGATATACAGGATGGTAGCTCATAGACATAGCAAAATCACAGCACATGAGAAATTGTTGGAAACCAGTCAAAGCATAATCTATAGTATTCTTGGAAGCCTCTTGGTATGTTTGCACAACACCTCCTCAGCAATTTACCCCTTCCCCAACTGTCAGTGCAAAAGGCAGATCCTGTCATTGCATATCCTTACAACTTAAAACACCCAGTGTATTTTTCTTCCCCGATTAAGCAAAGGTAGTGAAACTTACATATTGTCACATTAAAAGAACTTTTGGATCTGTCAACAAAAAAGTTAAGATAACACATTCCTTTACTAGTTCCACAGGGGGAAATTACGTGTTACAGCAGCGGTGGTAAGTTCAGTAAGAGAAGCAAGTGTCGCCACGCACTCCATGATGTAATTCTCGGAAACGGCAGGAAACATTTAATTCCTATTAGCTGTTGTCTGATGGCGTGAGCTAGCTGAAGAAACAACCTAATCCAATTCACTTCATTGAGAGGGTGAAGTAATTTGTATCACACATCTCAACTGTGAACAAACATCCTATTACATAACATCTGATGGCTGAACAGAGGAACACACTGTTACATTTAAAAAAGTCACTGAAGGCCCACTGAAAGCTCAGCTGACACTCAAAAGGTTTAAACCCCGGACCTCATATGGGGTAACTGTAATTTGTGAGAAATCACCCATTTCGACATGAAAAGCAATTCACATCTTCATGGTTGAATAGTCTACTATAGAGGGCATGCGTGTGGGGAAAAGTAAATAAACATTAGGTTTCTAAAGTTAAACATTTTTGGTTAGATTTTTGATTATGAAAAGCCAAAAGTCCTTAGCTAGCACAGAGGACCAGCGGTTAGCCCTGTTGCCTCACAGAAAGAAGGTCCTGGGCTCCAATACCATCCCAGGTCCTTTCTGTGTGGAGGTTGCATGTTCTCCCCATGTCTGTTAGGATTTCCTTCAGGTACCATTAAGGTTTCTTTGATTAAGGTGTCAAGGTCTACTTGTATAATAGGATCTCTCCTTGACCCCAGTTTCTAAGACTCAGTACATAATCAAATAATGAAACACAGGACACATTAAGTGCAGAGCAACCAGATGGAAACTGTGACATATGCAATCAAACGCAGACTATGGAGTATGTATTTTTCAGTTGCCCAAAATATGTAAATATGACTCAGGTGGTGCAAAAAGGAATAAAATCTATGGATATGGGGTGGCATAGCTCAGAAGGTAGGGCGGTTGTTTAGTAGTCAACAGATTGGTGTGTGATCCAGAGTTCCTTTCAAAAAAAAAGTTGAAGTATCCTTGATCAAAACACTAAACCCCCGACTGCTTTGGAGAACAAATGAAAATTAACCAGTTAGCTCAATCTGGTATATCTGAATCTGGCACAACATCGTTAATGTTTGTTAAAATGCACTGTCCCTGAAGGAGACTATTGGTATTGTTTGAAGACACTTCACAAAAAAAGGAGAATACATGGAATCATATCTCCAAGATACTATACTATTCTTGTTCTACACTGGACTAAAGAATAAATAAGATAACAGTAGGTAGCAATAATGCTCCAGTTGGTTGTATTTCACTGTAAAACAGAAAGAACTGCATCACAACCTAGCTTCCAACGTTATTTGAGGCTAGTTCAGGTAATTCTCCCAGTTTGTTTAGCAAATGTCCAAAAATGGTAGCATATGAAGCTCCATTGTGTTCATCCCCTCTTATTTTCGTCTATAAACGTGAAGATTGTTGCGTTGTCATTATATGTGAAGTACCTGTGAGAGCCACGAAACCGGAGCAAGACTCCATGTAATGTGAACAGCGCCATGACACCCCGTCGTCTCCCGCCAAAAATGACGTTCCCCGTAACGTGACCTTGACCAATAGGATGACAGGGTTGACTCTTGGGCAGACGTGTAGTATGGAGTTAAAATGGTGCCGGTATGTTTGGTAAATGCAAAAAAGTTTCTTCTGCCCAAGAGAAAGAAAGACCCCGTATCACTACCGTCAGGTGGAAACGTAGAAATGGTTCGTTAAACTACAATACCTTTGTATTTTTAAAGATGGATTACGAGAGAGCCAAAAAGAAGAAAGTCTAAACGTTGGCAATAAACAGCGGAGGCACCTCAGCAACCCGGCAAGTAGTTGAGTAAACTAACCATGCTAGGCTAGCATTTCCCGACTAGCCGCTACGGCGTTCACACTCGTTTTTGTTTTAATTTTGGAACAAAATACCGCCAGCATCCCTCATAGCTTTTCATCATTCAAACTGGAGGATTTCTTAACTCTTATCCACGACGGATTATGAAGTCCAAGAGTGTGAGAGTAAGCATATTACTGTTGCTAATCTCCCGGCCAAGATGAGGCAAGACATAGGATGTGAAAGACAAAAATACGTTCAAATATGTTATATTATGATATAATAAACGAAGCCACATACCCATTTCATGCCTAGGAAGGCAGCTTGGTTCGTCAAAACGTCGATTAATCAGTATTTACGCCAGAGTTGTGTGGGCGGGTTGCTTTTCTCAAACTTTTGCGTACCGCCTCTCGACATTTGTTCGCGGGTCATGTTATAGGTGGTAGTTTGCCAGTTTGCCGGAATACGAAAGTCACTTTATTTTGTCTGTATGCTGCAATGAACGTTCTCCACTTCCTTCAACCATCCAAATGTGTAGCACAGGGATGTCCAAAGTGATCCTGCAAAGGCCGCTGTGGGTACAGGTCCTTGTTCCTACCAAGCACTTTGCACACCTGATTCTATTAGTTAACCAATCTTCCTTTCATTGGACCTTGATTAGTAGACTCAAGGGTGTGTCTTATGCTAATCAAGGGCCTTCTTGTGCAGAGGGTACAGTTCTGACCACAGGGCCACCGTGGCGCCATTATGCTTTTTAAAATAATCCCAATTAAGGTGTGCAGAGGAAATTGATATTGACCAAATAGAATCGAGATCTGTTGGTTTTATTTTTTCACGTGTCTATTTTATTCAGGACAGATTTTTAAGTTTTACCTGACGCTCGTGTTAATTAAATTATTGCCTTTATTTGATTTAGACGGACACCCGGCTTTAAAAGGGGATCAATTCCTGTGATTTCGATGAAAATGTATAATAAGGTGCGGTCTTTGCACATAAAACTGTACAGTGACACAGAGGTGTCATATTACTAAACATATTACTAAAACAAAACCACAGCAGTTGATGGTTAATAATTGTGATTTTAATAACCACGAAAAGAAAAAAAAATGTTAGCGTCATTCTAAAAATATGACTTACAATAAACGATTACTCAGTGCACGGGTGGTGGGTGGGTGGGGGCTTACATCTGTTTCAATTCACTGCACCAGAGGGCTGGTGAGACAGGACTGAATCGACTGGGGACCATCTGGACTCATGTGGACTTCCAGTTGCCACATTTACAATACCGATGTCACAGTTAAAGACACGTGGATCCTGCAAATGAAGCCCATTTATGCTATTAGTAACGATAATAACGAGGTCACTGAGGAGCGCCTTTGACGTGTGTGGAGTCTCAAAATGGTGCAGAGCCACAGCGCCCCCAATGCCGAAAATGCGTATCGACGTCATTTCGGCTTGTTTACCATCAATTCACACTCACGTGTACTGTAACAGTGACTGGCTGCGGTCCCCCCCCTCCCCACCGACCGCATGGCCTCGAACGGCTTTTGACCCAAGTTCTTAGAAGGACAATGGCCAACAGTGATGACAGAAAAACTCATAAAATCATACATTGCACGATATTCATGAAGTCTTCAGTCAACCGCAACTGTCATGACAAAACGTCAGCAATATCTGAAAAACACGCATCCCCACGGCACAACGATTGCGATAAACCTTCAGCTTAAAGAAGAAATCTCCTTATTTATGCGAATTTATCCTTTCCCACCAAGTATTAATAGAGTTAATACCACAGAGATAGAAATCACTGACTGCTGTGTTTGTCATTGTTCTGAGCGAACCGGGGTTACTGTCGGTCATTAGCGCAGCTCCGCTGTGAGGCAAAAGAAAAGAGCGACAGATGGATGCTTCGCTGAACCGGTCCACACCGACAGCAGACAGACGGATAAAAAGAAGCCCCGGACAGCCATTAGGCTGCAATTAAAATACGTTTTTTTTCAATTTGATCCAAATTAAGAAACAACTTAAACACACATTCTACCTGTCGGCATTGTTCGAAACTAGAGCAGAACGTGGGCAGTGCACCACAGACGCTCAAACTTGAAAAGACCATCCTAGCATCATCTTTAGATTTATTCGATCGGCGCATCTCTTTACACCGATTTCTTTATACGGCCCACATCACCATCAAGTATAGTCCGTCAGAGAAACTCCGCAAAAGAAATCTTCCCAAAAACTCACCGACCAGTATTCCGTTTTCCAGGGACCACACGATGTCTTCTGCTCTTATAAACAAAAAAACAAGTGGCCGTCCAGAGAAAGAGAAAAGAAGGAAGAGGACCACTCTTCACTCCTTTGTTGCCGTTAATTGTATTGGATGCGTCTTCTCGTCTCCGTCTGCGTTTTTTTTGCCCCGCACCGGGGCTTTTATAGCTTGGAGGGGTTACTGTCGGTCACCCTGAGCCGCTGCTCCCTTATAAAGGCAAGCACGTGCGGAGTCACAACAACGGCACAGCGCCCCCTACAGATTTGCCTGCGTGTGTGACGTCACCCCACGACCCTCTTGTACTTCTGCCACTCGGTCACACAAGCTTAGCTTTAAATATAAGGGATCGATATGACTGGTGGTATGGCTAAGGAGGCAGGGTGGTCGTCTGGTAATCAGAAGATTAGTGGTTCTGTCCATGGTTCCTTCAGAAAGCGTGTGGGGGTGTCCTTGAGCAAGACACCTTACCCCTAACTGCTCCCCAGGCGGCATGCTGCAGTTGTGCTCACTGCTCCTGCACTATAAGATGGGTTGAATGCAGAAAACAAATTCCGCTGGCCTTGGTCATGTGGCAATAAATCACATTGGAGCAAATAGTTGTTTTATCAATGTTTTGTCTGTTTTGATTAGCTATAGCAACTGCAGCACAGTGGTCCAGCAATTAGCACTATTCCCTCACAGTAAGAAGGTCCTTGGTTCAAATCCCAGGTCATCCCAGGTCCTTTCTTTGTGGAGTTTGCATCTTCTCCCAGTGTTGGCATGGGTTCTGGGTCCTCTTATTTTCTCTCAATATAAAAAAGACATGCATGTTAAGGTAATACTCCTGCCTGTGACCCTGAGCAGGCAATAGGAGGAAGAACAGGACTTGGTCCCCGGGCCCTGCATCTGCTCCTCAAGCACTGTGCTGCAGTTGTGCTCACTGCTTCTATACAATTGGACTGGTTAGACAAATAACGTTTCTCATTCTTCAGAAAGTTCAGAAAGATTGGTGGTTTAAATCTCAAGAAAATATTTTCCCCACTATATTTTACACTACTGAATGAAATAATTTGAAAATTAGTGTGTGGCATAAGCCTGTTTCATTTATGAGTTTGTACATGGATGACAAGGGAAATATTGCGAGTAAGTAATCCATGAGATATATGTGTAGGTTTAGGTGGGGACAAACTAATTTATCTTTAGTTACTAGTTTTTCAAGTATATATGTACTGGACCTGAAAAGGAAAATATATGTATACAATTTAGGCACTTTTGATATTATTATGGAACTGTATTAGCTCAGTAGTAGAGTCCACACTTTGGGAACTGAAATCAATTGCTCAAATCATATTCTCACCCTGAATCTGATGACAACAGGTCAAACATTTGCATGTTAAGCAGGATTTTTGTGGTTTAAAAAGAAAAGATTTTGAAATTATGAGGTAAAAAATTGGATTATGAAAAGTGGGGGGGGCATGCATCCCATACCCTGTGATTTATATATATATTAGATGCTAAAAGAATACACTCAAACCTAAAAAATAGAGTCTACATTGTGCACTTCATTCTCAAAGAATGTTCAGTGGCAGCATATGGATGTTTTCAAAGTACGAGTTTCTCGGTTCCTCAGGACACCACAGATGTAATGCTAATCCTATTTGGCTGAGGGTAAGCCTCGGCTGGTATCTTTGATGAAGGCAGTAGACATCTAATTTACAGTTCGGGTCCACTAATGAACAAAGAGCATGGACAACCATCTGGTCATGATTATCAGGAATTTGGCCATCCCCTCTCTCTCTCTCTCTCTCTCTCTCTCATGTTCTCAGCTCTATTACTGAGGGTTGATTTTTTATATACGGAACTGTTCTTTTTCCTTCCTTTTCTATAAAAATCTGTTAGTACTTAGATGGCTGAATAAGAACATTTGTTAGAAATAAGATGCCATCCATTTCATTGGCTCTCCAGAAAACATCCTCCCTCTGTTTTCCCATTCCCTATTAATTTACTGTATTATGAAGAATGAGAATATTATGTTTGACTATTTTAATGTATTCAGAAATAGATTCACCTCTTTTCGTGATTCAGAAATACTATTCAAGTTTGTCTTTTCTAGTAGCTCCGATTAACCAAACATAGCCACTGGTGACACATCTCAGGATGTAGGGGAGTTCTCTAGTACTCGGAAGAGAGGGGGTTTGATCTTCGGTTCCTCCAGAAAGCATGTCAAACTGTCCTTGAGTAGGACACTGAACCTCAAATGGCTTGGGACTTATCCCCAGGAAACCTCCAAAGGTTGTGCTAAGTTAATATCTCATGACACTGAGATTCAGTCAGGCAAAGGGCCATACAAGGTATAGGCCTGCATGTGAATCTTTCAGTAACACCTCCTCTTCCAATGTGCATGGTGCACAGTGCCATCCCACAGTGGGGGGTTTCATTTAAAATAGGATCCTCAGTCATAAAGATTAGACTTTAATCCATCAATTCAGTCCAGTCTCCTCAAAACAGATGAACATGGATGTTAATTATCAGTTACCATTTACGTCTAAAGAAAATCAACACAGCTTAACAAAGCTGAATCTGTTGGGTGGCAGATTGTTTAAGTGTGTTGATGATTCAGCAGTGGGGTTCCTATCAAGCCGGTTTATGTGAAATTTTATGTCTTTAATGGGAAAAGGCTGAACAGAAACATGGAGGTCCATTTTATGTCACAATTAGTTCCCATGTTGTGGGGGTGGACACTGGCTGAGATAGAGCTTGTGGGATTAAGGCAAGATGCTCTTCCTGTCGCCCTGCGGTGGGTTTGAACGTGCGACATCAGGCTTGTCAGTTCCCCAAAGTGCACAGTCTTACACTGAGCTAATGTGGCCCTCGGTGAATGGAAACATTAAATAACAGAAAAAAATTCCAAATACTACAAAAAAGATTTTACACTAGTTTGAGGTAATCTTTAATTTTTTTGTATCAAGAGTTCATCCATCCATCATCTCAACTGCTTATTCAACGTCAGGTCACAGAGGTAGCAGTTCCAGCAGGGGACCCCAAACTTCCCTTTCTTTGGCCACATCAACCGGCTCTGACTGGGGGATTCCTCTAGGATCCCAGGGCAGTGTGGAGATATAACCCCTCCACCTGGTCCTCGGTCTACCCCGTGACCTCCCCTCAGCGTGGAACATGTCACTAGGGATTAGTAACAACAACATAAATAATACATTTCAGTGGCAGTTAAAGAAGATTGTATTGATAAAGAAATGGTAAATGGACTTATTTTTATATAGGACTTTTCTCATCTTGACCACTCAAAGCATATGCCACACCATAATACAATTTTAGTTTATCTATCCCCATAAGAAAATCTCTTTCCCTTGCCCCTTACAGAGCTGGTTAGGATTCACTGTCTTGCTCAAGAACACTTCTAGTGATGGAAGGGTCGCAGAGTTGACCCCCAGCTCCCTCAGAATATGTGTTAAAGTGTCTTTGAGAAAGATACTGAGCCTGCTCCCTGAGCGCCATATGTTGGCAGTTCACTGCTCCTATACAATAGGTTGGGTCAAAAATGCAGAGAAATCCAAATTTCCCCTTGTGGGACTGATAAGGGAATCCTTTCTTTCTTTCTTTCTTTCTTTCTTTCTTTCTTTATTTAACTGCTCCAGAGCAAAATCAATAAAATTTCTGCACATAGAGGATAGCCGATGCGTGTCAAATCTTGCCTTATTTTTCTTTTCTTTTTCCAATGTTCAGCAGTGCATACTTCATTCATAGTCTCCAGATTATGTCCTGTGAGCTTTCAGATGGCATTATTTAGGCTGTACGGTGAACAAAGGGCTGTTTTGGCTAGCCCAGGCCTGGGCTTCCTCACTTACACTTGAGGGTGATTGGATTTCTTGTTTTTCAAACTAGACCACATTAGCTCAGTGGTAGTGTATGGGCTTTGGGAACTGACAATCCAGAGGTAGTGGGTTCAAATCCATCGTGGGACATCAGGAATGGCATCCAGCCTTAATCCCTTAGCTCCATATAAGTCCATGTCCACCCTCCACAAAATTGGGACTATCATGATAACATAAGATGGGCCTGTCATCAGTTTGAAGATGTTGAAGGATTTTGAAAACAATTTCATAGACTACATGCAACAGTATCAGCATATGTTTCATGTGTGCGGGTTCTCCAAAACTTCTGAAGGTATTATCTTCATTCTCATCATTAAGCTCACATTTGAAAAATATAGTCTTTCTCGGACTGAAGAAGTCACCTGGTGAGTGACGAAACGTTTCCGAAATAAACTTCTGATCCAGCTGAACAGATTCACCTCTTTTTGTGATTTCCCTACCTGGATTATTGAGCATGCATCAAGACAAAGGCCAATGCTCATTAAATAATACTGATCACTATACGGTCATGAGGGCCTTTTATCATGTGCCTTTTTTCAGCAACCGCATGCAAGAAAACAGTGTTTGTTTTAAAACCAAGTGTGGCAAGGGGAAACTCCATAAATATATTCTAATGTCCCTGATAAATGTAGTTATTGACTCTTTAGTTATCAAGAACCACAACACACGCCAGTCTGAGGCAAAATTTGAGGTTCAGGAGAAAATGATTGGTATCCATAGTATAATGATCAGCGTTGCCTTTTAAAAGTGCATATGAAAATAAAACATTTGTATGGAATTCAAACTCTGGAAACAATTTTGTTTATGAAGTATTTGCGAGCTGTATAGGTCTTCTCAGAAATGTCCCATATTGTGCTAGTCAGGGGTAATCTTAGGAGAAATGCATATAACTGACTGTTTTCTGACTCTGTATATATAGATGACCCAAATCAGAGAGAAGGCCATGGTGATGCTGACCAGAAAGGCCTGTATATGAATGTGGCAGAAGAAATCATATCAGTTCACATTTTCCATGTGGTTTCATTCAAGCGAGGATTTCATAGAAACTCCATCAACAGATATGTAAGCAAGACATTCTCTATCACGTTTAACCTATTTTAGGTTTACAAACACAAGTTACACATTTTAATTCTAGTAGAATAGGTCTTGTTCGTTGAGAGAATTGTCCAGGAGATTGAATAATTAGTGTCTCTGTCTGTCATTTGTTGAGCACTCTATCCTTTGTTGATGGTTTACTTGAATGAATATATATGTATATAAATATAAATAATTGAATATATGTATCTGTGTGTGTGTGTCCGCCCTCGCGTGCGTATGCGCGTGAGAGAGAGAAGATTGTCGTGGTATTATTCCAGTCAGATTCCATGTAATGAAAATCTAGATTGACAATGAGCCAATTCTTATTCTGGTAGCTACCCAGCTGAAATTGTTCTGTTATTTGTAGCCCATTAGTGGTTATTTTCACAATCAATTAATTCATTGATATTGTTTTGATCAATCGAATAATCTTTAGTTTGTTATGTCAGAAAAACTGATCAATGCCCATCTTAAGTTTTCACGGTCCAAAGTGAAGTTTTTAAGCTGCTTGCACAGTTTGACCAACAGCAAAAACAAACTTTTAAGTATCCATCTAATAGTGATATGAAAAAGACAATGGTATCAAAAAGACATGAAAAACAGCAGTCATGTACGGGTTAATACAAGCAAGTCATGAGCAAGTCAATAGGAAAACGAACTGATGTTGGTCTCTGGGAGCTGCAGCTGCTCACTGATCCCTAAAATAGGATGGGTTTTATGCAGAAAACGAATTGTATTTTCAGAATACAATGTCAAATGAAGTGGGTTTCATTTAATTTTAAATCAGGAAGAGTCAAGCAGAACTTAGGATTTTCTAAAGAGCAACAAAGAAGTGTTTTCTATTTTCATTGATGAGTGACAAACGATTAATCGATAAGAAGCCAAATTGTAATCGCCTTATTTCCATCAATCAACTAAGTGTCTCAGTACTAGCCTATGCTTTCAATTACAAGCAATAATGCAGCATTATTCCGCTGACAACAATGTCCCATGACAGCTGTGCTTCACATCCATGTCCCCCTGACAGGCAGGATGATAGGGATGCACCATGATAAAACTATAACATAACATAACATGGGGATTAATGGATATTGTGCAGCTAGGTTAGGCTCTGGATTTGGAGCGTCAGCTTTCACAAACCCACTTGGCCGACAGTAACCCGACCAAGATGCTGTGTCGGGATTTATAACTGTGTTGTATGTGATTCAGAATAGTTTTGAGACGTGACACCCAAGACAAATGGGTAGCACGAGTTATTGTTGAGTAATAAAAGGGGGGAATCCGGAGGATGAGAGGAACAGAGGAGTCTATTGTCCGATAGTAGCCTCTACCAGAGCTGATGAAGGGAGTAGGAGGAGGAGGAGGAGAAAGGGGGAGGGAGGAGCATTGATCAGCTATATATAGCTCCGCAAATGTAAAATTATAGGATATCTGTGGCTTTTGGCAATGGCAAACCCAAAATTATCCATGAACAGGACTGAAAGTCTCCCAGCATCCCCATCCCCATACAGACAGCTCATCATACTTGAGGCTATGAGTGATGGCCATTATTGTTGTTTTCTCATTGATGAGCTTTTTTCTACGATTCCTAATGTGTAGAGACACATCAGCAGCAATGTTTGTTGAAATATCGATGTAAAAAAGGCAGAGAATATGCCTCTGACTGCGGAGAATGCGGTGCAGAGGATCTGTATGGAGACGCTCTCTGTTTGACCGATAGTTACCTCTGCTCAGCAAAGAAGTGGGTGAAAGGTGAACGACGTCACCGCTTGGCTGAGGAGCAGGGATAATAAGGAAGAGAAAGGGAAATGAAACGGTGAATGAGGAAGAGTCCCTTCTTTGATATGGAAGAACTTACCATACATAGCTTTTATTGTATATATCCGTGTTCACAACAATGGATGTTCTTCCTTAGGGCAAAAATCACAACAAAGCTGTCGAATTTATCACAAACTTTTTGATTTTCTTAGGTGAGGTCTTCAACCGTAAACACAAATATCTTAAAACCATTCCAAAACTGAATGTAATTTTCATGGAGTTCGAATATAACAAAATGTAAGGGCAGAGTTGAAGTTTTTTGAAGAACTTTTAAAATGTCAGCTGCAAGTAGCCCGGATCGCGTCATCTGCATGACCCTGATGAGCCAACATACACTCATCTGGAACACACTGCCTCTGTGTACAGCGTGTAGACACACTGTGGTGTAGTTTTTGTGCACCAGTTTGTACGTGCATTAGTGTGCATATGCATGGTTTTGCTTGGACTCATGTGGCTTACCTTAGTGGCTTTTTATGCATGTTTAAAAGCCATTGCCTATATTGTTCCCTTATGGCTCAAAACAAACATTCAAACATATACAGGTCACAGGTTTGGTGTGTTATTTCAGGTGTCATGAAATTCCCTTGTCAATGTTTGTATATGCCCAACTGCCTGTGGCAGCATGCGAGTGCAAGAATGTGTCTAACAGAACTGTCTTTGCTGAGGTTGGGGTGTCGTTGGCTTGTGCGAAAAACTTGTTCTCCCAATTAATCCGTTTCCACACTTTGTGTACAGTGAGAGATCCATTTTTACCTGTGATGATTAGTCTCAGCATTGTAGGGGTGGACTTGGACATAGAGGAGCGTGGGGGAATAAGTCTAGATGCTCTTCCTGACCCCCCTGCTGCGGGTTCAAACCCCCAACATCTGGCTCATCAGTCACTGAATTGTGTGCTCTACCACTGAACTACCACATGGAGGTGAATCCACTGTTGTTTGGGTAGTGTAGTCCAAAAAATTGCATGTTCACAGTTTTAAGTTGTAGCTGATGACTTTTCATAGCCAGCGCACAGAATACGAGCAAGTAATGAGACCTTTAAGTCACTGGTGTTGTTCTCAAAAGAATTTGTCAACCGGTTTACTATCAATGTATCCCAACTGAGTCTTGGACAAGTGGTGTATCCGTTTCTCTGTTTTACCGCAGTCATTCCTGAGGTTAATAGCTGATCACATTAGAGTGTCCTCCGTCTCAGCCAAAGCATCCTGAGATTGGGAGTCCTTATGGCTGTAGAAAATATATTGTGCTCTTGACATTATGGGTTGCAAGTCACGCCAACTTGGAGTAGCTGAGTGCCTGGGGCGGAATAATTTGATGATGGGAAAACAATTGACTTGGAAAGGACTGAATTTTGTTAGGGGAATGTGTGTTTTTATTGAGCAGTAAGTTCACTGTAAATCAGGAGCCTTTGGTGGCATGTGACATTAGCAGTCCTCTATAGGACTACTATACGTCTATGAGAAGACATTGCTCCAAAACAGGTTAAAAATCTCTTAAAAAGCTTCAAACATCTGGATGAATGGCCGCGTCCCTGGTCTGGATAAGCAGTTGATGATGGATGGATGGATGAGTCTACCCACCAAGCATTTTTTTTAAGTTTACAAGGGAGAAATGAAAACAAAATGATGATTAATGTATGCATTGACAAATACCAATGAAATATCAGTTTTACAAGTAACACTGACTTTGAGAAAATAATGTGTTCTTCTTTCTACGGCGCCATGCCTATCTCTATACACATTCCCCTGTGGTAGCAGTAATTTATTTCCAAAGAGGAGCAGCAACCAAGTCCTTAAACTACATTCAAGTCTTTTTGCATGGATCGAAATAAGGTCAGTGTTGTTTTTTCTCTTGATGACTGAACGTATGAAATCCAAAGGCACACCATGCCCCAACTGCAGTACCAGACAACCCATCCTGAGGCTATTTACTCCCCTCTCACTGTGTTAGTTGGATGTTATTTGATTGATTGTGACTGAGATTAATGTGTTCTCTAAATGTGACGGCGCACAACCAGAGCCACTAGGTCTAGTCATGTCGAGTCGAATGGAGAGTTTGTATTGGTTTGTTTATAGAGAAGAAGGAAGGTGTACAGTTTTCCAGCAATATGAAAACCAGGCCAAGTAGTATGCTATATAGGCCAGGCCAAGTTCTGTCTGTTAGGTCAGGGGATGACATCGAAAAATTATTTTTTGAGATGCAGTTTCCAATTCTTCATCTCCATCTTTCCGTCCATTCATCAACTGTTAATCCAAAGTTGGGTCACGGAGTCATGCTGGAGCCTATCCTGCCGCTCATTGGGTGAAAGGCAGAGAAATACATTGGGCAGGTCACCATTTCATTGTGGCGCTTGAGCAGTTAGGGTTTCAGTGTCTAGCTCAAGGACGCTTTGGCACAATTTCTGCGTGGGGATTGAACCACCGATCTTCCGATTACTAGACGACTGCCCTGCCCCCTGAGCTGTGCTGCCCCTATATTTATATGATTATTTTCCAATGAAAATCAGACTATTCATTAGTATCTGAGAGTCGACTCGGAACACTGAGAGGTCTGCGAAAAGGAAGTGTATAACTGGTGTGAAGAAACACATTATTGACCCGTACAGATCTTGGTCTCTGTATGCATGTGAACGCCTGCCTGTCTGCATGTTTGTGTGTATGTATTTATGCATAATCCGTGGATAACTAATGCTTACGCTCTCCAAACGTTGCCACCTACCTGCTCGCCAAAACTGTAGATAAGAGCTGCACCTTGACAACACCTCCTCTGAATCAAACCATTAGTGCAGGTACACAGATGCATTTGAGAAAACCCTGTGGTTGTTTTTAGAAACTAGATTAGTTTCATCTCTTGGGGGCCGCAGTAGCTCAGTGATAGAGCACATGCTTCAGGAACTGATGAGCCAGATGTAGTGGGTTTGAACCCTAGGCAGGGCATCAAGAAGGGCATTTGGCCTTAATCCTCCCCAAGCTCCACCTAAGTCTGTGTCCACCCCTACAACATTGGGACTAATCGTGACATGTAAAATGGAAATCTCAGTTATATCACAATTTGGGGGCTCTTGGGTGGTGTGTATTGCATTGAAGAGGTTCTCCGTTCGAACCGCAGTGCTGCCTCTGACTTGGCTGGCCGTTTGAGGGAGCACAAATGGCAACTCCCCTTAGTGGTGATGGAGTAGCACAGTCGTGCAGCGGTAAACACTGTTGGCTCACAGCAAGAAGTTCCTGTGCTCGAATTCTGTCCCAGGTTCTTTCTGTGTGGAGTTTGTATGCTCTCCTCATGTCTGTGTGG
>OMLC01103231.1:5559-21194 GCA_900302585.1 Regalecus glesne | reverse complement strand
GACATCAGCATAATGGCGTCGGCCACTGAGCTCATCAATATCCAAACGGTGTAGCAATTGTCCATCCATCCATTGTCAACCGCTTATCCGAAATCGGGTCGGGGGGGAACCGGAGCCTATCTCCGTTCTCATTGGGCGAGAGGTGGGGTACACCCTGTATAGGTCGCCAGTCTATCACAGGGCAGAGCAGTTAGGGGAACAGTGTCTTGCTCAAGGGCACCTCGACACGCTTCTCTGCAGGACCGGGGATCGAACCTGCAACCTTCTGATTGCCAGGCGACCACTCTACCCCCTGAGCCATGCCGCCCCAAAGATGCAATTGTAAACAACGCATAAATAACGCATAAGTCAAAACGATATTAAAAATATGTTGTTTTGGACCCATCTTGTTTGTTTTACTACTATTTATTTCATTGAACATGAGAAAGAAATGATGACTAGTCGACTAGTCTAATATGACATGGCCCCATGGGTTGGACTTCCTTCTTCCCAATGTTTTGAGTCACAGGGCCCCTTTTCACTTGTTGATTGCCAATGTATGAGGTATTGCAACACTGTACTAGAAAGCATGAGGACACAGGGATATTTGACTTTGTCCCATTGCAATAAACTATCATTTCAGCTGCTTGTATCCGTGATATTGTTCTTTCAGTCATGACCATAGGAGAGAGTGGGCACAAACATTGACCGGTAGATCGAAAGCTTTGTCTTCTGGCTCAGCTCTCTTTGGTAACGGTCGTTTGGTAAAGGAAGAATTGGAGCTGCTGGAGCAGCTCCAATTCGGTCCAACTCATGCTCCATTCTCCCCTCACTTGAGAACAAGACCCCCAGATACTTGAACTCCCTCACTTGGGGTAAGGACTCATTCCCTACTCGGATTGGACAATCCTCTGGTGTCCTGCTTAGAACCATGGTCTCAGATTTAGAGGTACTAATCCTCATTCCAGCTGCTTCACACTCAGCTGCAAACCGATCCAGTGAGTGTTGGAGGTCAGAGACCAATGATGTCAACAGAACCACATCATAAACCTAAAATAAACCTTTTTTTTCATGTGCCTAAACCAGGTACATCAAAATCAAGAAGAGGAATAGGGCTAAAACTAGGAGTTAGAGCTAGGACCGGATGGGGAGGAGGAAAGGTACAGGCAGAAGAGATGAGATTTTAATCTGCTCTTGAAGATGGTCAAGGTTTCTGCTGTTCCGACTGCCAGGTGTGTATAGAGTGAAGAAATATTCATAAGGGTTGTTCCTATCCGTCATCTGATATAATCATGACTTCGAGCATGGTACATAGTGTGGCTGTCACACTCACGTGGACACAATCACACACGCGTACGATGCACACTCCACAGATGCCTACAAGTAGATACACTCACAAAATGACCCCCTGCCCTCCTGATATAGTCTCTCTCCTCCACTAGTCACCTTGGATGTGAAGGCAGCTGTGGAAAGTGATATTAGAATTCAGCAGTAGGCCTGATGAACACCAGTGAGAAGGGCAGGAGGTCATGACTGTGACTTAACAAAATATACATCCTCTTCTCTGCAAGCTACTTCCATCCGATACTGCAACTGCGAGATTAGATTTCTGAAGGCACACACATGAATATACCACCACTGCAGATAGCAGAGGGATGCACACAGACTGAAGATAGCTGCCCCGAGATATAGAAGGACACCTACGAGCATCCATGCTCATCTGGTCAGATACACATGGACATCGACCCCGTATTTTTGCATTGATACCCAAAACACTATCCACTTTAGCTTTCCCCCTAAACTGTGTGCATCCAGGATTCCATGGAGAATGCTGTCCCTGTCCTGAGCTTAAATTGAATGAAGTCGTATTAATCTACTTACACTGTCAGGAGTGCAGTTCCTCCATCTTCATTACAAAAGAGCAAGCCTAAACTCTTTTTAAATGGTAGCTTTTATCAGCTGTCTACTCACTCTCTTTCCCTCCAAGGTGCAGTGCAAATTTACACATTGGCTTATGCCCGAGATCTCCAACTGAAGGGTGTTTAGCTGATAAAGCCTCCAGGGGCAGATGGGGAATATGTATTAGGCGAGGTGATTTGTTGTTTGCAAACATGTGCAGAGGTGGGGTGGGGGTACAGATGGGGAGCTGTATGTAACTCCACAGACTCCTACTTTATGTGCATCTGCATCCTAGCTCAAGTATAGATATACATGTCACTGGGGGATCTCACACACATATCAAGAGCCGACACATTGCTATAGTAGATGTATGTGATCACACAGTGGTCCCATGCATGCACACACAAATACTCACAGCGCATATGGTGGCTTCGGCTAAAGACAGTCATTGTAGAATAATGCTCATTAAAAGGGAGTGAGGGAATGTTCAGCAACCTGCTTGTGGGAAATAATGGAAAAACGCATTAAGATGTAGTATCAGGGTGAGAATGGCTGAAAGTTTTCACTTAATCTGGCTTTTAATCATGGCTTAAGTGGCAGAAAAACATAGCACTTTGGCAAGGAGCATGCATGGCATTGATATTAATGTTTCCTATGCCTCAGAAACCTTTAGAAGTGAAACTCTTACGAGGGGGAATAGATGAGGTGGTGTATTATTAGCTTCCTCTAACTTCCAATTTGATTGCCTGAGGTATGTCTGGCTTCTCAGCTTTTCCTTTTTTTGGTGAATACTGTTAGGCTCACAATCCATGGGAGCTCAGCGGTAGAGCACATACTTCGGGAACTGGAAATCCTGATGTTGTGGATTTTAACCCACCTTGGAGTCTCAGGTAGGGCATCCAACCTTAGTCCCCCAAGCTCCGTTTAAATCCATGTCCAACCCCACACCATGGGGACCAATTGTGAGATGTAAAAATGGACCTCTCATTGCTCAGTTCATAGCTCTTCTTAATGCTTTCTCCTTTATATGTACAAGATTGGTGACATCATATCCAGGTTTTATTGCTGTCATTTCAAACTATTTATTGATATCTTGGAGTATTTTCTATATCAACACCATGCTGTGGTGGAGAAGCTTGCATGTACGATTGATCCCAAGAGCTATCCCATTCAGAGATTAGCTCCTGGCAGGATCTTCCAAGGCAAAAAGGTCAAGGGGGAGGTACCAGATGAAGTGCGAGCCCAAAAAAACAACAACCTCAATGGCGAAACTGGTGGAAGATGTCTCCAGGTCACAACGGGATTAAAGGTGGATGAGGGCTAAAACAGAGGGTGTTCCCAAATCGGCTTGGTTCTCCATGTCATTGGCCACCCCATGCCAAGGATCATGTGGTGGATGCAGGCGCATCAGCCACTCAGTGTAAAAAGAGGTGTTCTCCCATCATGTGACTCGAGGCTCAGAGTAGCCAAGACCGAGGACCGTCATACTTGAGCCCAAGTAACTGCCAATGATCACAATGGTGTGTCATGTTAGTATGTGTGTCAAACTCTAAATAAAGACCAATTTGCTGTGTATATCATGTATAAGAACCCTGTAACAGACTGAGAATGGGTCAAGGGTGTCACTGTCTTCCACCCAAGGAGATGGACTCCTACCTTGAATTGGGTTAAGTCGTTATAGATAATTGACATATGTATGCATGGATCTATGGATGGATTAAGGGGTGTGTGTGTGTGTGTCTCAGGGGATAGATAGAAGCTGTCTTTTTTTTCTCCTGGACACCACATTTTAGATTTAGAGACCAGAACAAAATTTCTCAAGAGGCACTACTAGCACTGATTAACTGGAGAGTCATAATCGTAAAGAGGCATATAACTAGCCAAGGGCATTTACACTGCAGCTATTCCCCAAGAACTTCATTGTTCTCCTCCTCACTCACACAATTAGAACTTAAAGCACAACAGTGCTTGTGCTGCAACATTAAAAAGCCCCCATGCTACAATCTGGGATCATAATTAGCAAAAATCTTTAGCACAACCTTCATATGTGCCAATGAGACATGTTGTGGGGTATTAGAGTAGTTAGATTACTTTCTGTGTTGTAAAAAGTAACCTAACACAATAGTTTCAAAGTTCAGTTAATCAAGTGTTTCATTACCATTTCAAATAAGTCACCCATTACCATTACTGTTAAAATATTACCATTTATAGATATATCACATTTACAGATGAGTGGTATCGTCACTACTGAAGGTGCGCGCGCGCACACACACAATCTGGTGAGGAAACATCTGGACGTACTGGATCACTGAACGATCCAGCCTCTGGGCGTTCATTGGTTTGCTTTCACCATGGCTGCAAGGTCACCACTTTTCTTATTTTACAGCTAAAGAGTATTCTAAAATATGTCTCTGAATACTTTTGAGGTAAAAAAAAAAATAGCCATGGCAGTAACAGTCTTGATTCCTATTTGATCAGACTCCCTAGTTTGATCGGAGCTTCGCAAGCCAGTTCTGTTGCACTGGACAGACTTATTTGCATAAAGTTGAGGTCAAGTTGCATTTATGCAATGGTAGCCTATGACTGACCCCGATTTTGATTGTCTTTGAGAAAGAAAATATGCAATGTGAGGAATCAGATAAGGAAATACTGCAGCGTGTCTTAATGAGTTATTTCATTTCCCCCACCCTACAAGAACCCATGCTTAGAAGACTTTTTCTCTTATTAAACAATGTTGGATGATGCAACATTAAAAAGAGATTTACAATTACAAGGGAGTTCGGGGTTGATGTTAAATACATCCAACTCCCCAACATGCATTATTGGACATGTTAATTTGTTTAAGATGTGCTTATATAATCGAATTCTTTAAAGATCTTACCCTTTAAAAGTGCATCACGTACAGTCTGTTCTGCTGCACCTCTACTGCAATGGTTTCTGGGACCTATCAATAGCCTCCATGATCTGCCAATGCATAAAAAAGGTCCATTAGAGAGAATAGAACTGACGACTACCTCACAAAGTGGCCCTGCCTGGGGTATCGAGTTTCTCACCATTTTTCCGTTTTTGGTTAATGCTGTTCAGAGTTCAAAATTATTTTAGAAGCTTCCCACTTTATTTGGCAACAGCATTACTGGCTTATTATTATTATTATTATTATCATTATCATCACTGTCAACTCAAATTGTTTGTGGACGCGGTGTGCGTGTCCAATTCTAAATAAAGACTCATGTGCTGTGAAGATGATTGTGTGTTTGAACCCTGCAAGACACTGACAACCAGTCCATGGTGCCACTCTTTCTTACATAGATAAATGAATAAATAAATTGTTCTCTTATCAGTCCCACAAGGGAAAATTAGCAATTCTCTGGATTTGACCCATCTTATTGACTAAAGGCAGTGGGCAGCCATCAAGTGGCCCCTGGGGAATTGTTAGGGGTTCAGTGTCTTGCACAAGGACACCTTGACATGCATTCTGGAGGACCGAGGATCAAACCTGAAACCTTTTGATCGCCAGACCATCACTTAGTTATGCCGCCCCACAAATTTTTTTTCATCCAATGGGATGGACTGATACCTTGAATTGGGTTAAGTAATGGATGTAAGTATGGATGGGCTTATGGATGGACTGATGTGTGAGGGTACTGGTGTGGGTGTATCATGGCATGGATGGGTAGTTGATGTCCATTTCCTCCTGGACACCACATTTTAGATTTAGAGATAAAGACAGAATTTCTAAAGAGTAATTACTAGCAATGATTAACTGGGGAGCCATAAAGTCAAAGAGGCATATAACTAACCAGCCAAGGGCATTTATACTGTAGTAATTTCTCAAGAACTTCATGGTTCTCCTCATCACTCACACAATTAAAACTTAAAACACAACAGTGCTCTTGCTATAATTTTTTATCAAATGTTCCCCATGCTACGATTTGAGATCATAATTAGCAAAAAATAAATAAATCTTTTAGCACATGAAACATAGTATTTATTAGCAGTTGCACATGAAAAGATACACACTTCTCGTAACCACCCATCCATCGTCAACCGCTTATCCGAAGTAAGGCCACAGAGTCATGATGGAGCCTATCCCAGTGCTCATTGGGCAGAAGGCATTCATCATTCATTCATCCAACATCAACCACTTATCCCAAGTTGGGTTGTGGATCGAATGGAGCCTGTCCCAGCGCTCATTGGGGAAAAGGTGGGAAATACCCGAGACAGCTCATTCCATCTCGTGCTTAATGAACATCTTAAAAATATATGTATCGTCTAATGGACATTAATTTGAGTGAAGAGTCATAAATTTCAGGACCCCCTTTTCATTCTTCAGAGATTTTCACCCCTGTCCCCAGTTGGAATCTGTTCTCTCAACTGTACAGTTATATCATCAACATTGGGAGAACATGATTTACAGCTGTATTATAATGTTCACTGTATGCATTAAAGCCTTACAAAAATTAAAATTTTATTTCATCCACAAATAAATCTTAATTGCAGTGATACATATAGTTCTAGTTTATCGAGGAAGAACATAAAAATATCTGTCCGTCTATCTATCTATCCATCCATCGAGCTCTCCATCCATCCAGCCATGAGCAATGGAGAACGATCTTTCAAAAACATGGTTGATTTACATTGCAAGTGCATATTTCTGCTCCCTCGATGAAGAAATATTCCCCCCTCACTGTGTGAGCCAACTATTCCAAATATATAAGAAACATCATTGATCTTTGACAGAAGAAAATCAGGAGAAGAAAACAAATTTCTCAATGGCCTGGTTCCATCTCGAGAGTGACTCCCACAGACAGAGATGTATAAAAATGATAATGGCTGCTTTTCATTCACTGCAGATACAAGCTATATTTCCTGGGTACTCTCATAAGGGTTGAGACTATTGGAACCAAAAACTGGACTGGTGCCTGTAGACATTTCAGAAATGCTCAAACTGAAATTATTGGCTTGACTCTGTGCTCATAAAACAGAATTAATACCAATCTCTGGGATCTTACAAATGAAAAAAAACAAAAAACAGATGAAAAGCTCATTCATTTACATCCATGAATGATAGGTAACAAACTACGAAGACGCCATCATGCTAACGAGGGCCTTTCGGACAAAATCTATATTTCTGAAATGAAAATAAAATGAAGTAGATAGCCATCTGAGTGACTCTGTGCTGCTAATGAAGATACAGTGGATATTCAGTGAGGGATTGAACAATGCGAGTCACTATATGTGGCAATGGTTAGACATTGTATCGTTTATGTCTGAAAACAAGAAAGCCATAACTGACCCGATCTCTTTAGCTTGACCTGTGATGCATAGCTGAATTGAACCCATTGGAGCTGTTATGGAAGCAAAAGATGAGAAAACCGAATTGAAAAGCATCGCCCATCCGCTCATTGCTCGTAGTCTGTCAGGGTTGCTGCACCAGTATTCATTCAGGGGTGTTCATATTTCAACCATAGTAGTACAATTACGGCAATAAGAAAGCAAATATTATGGACTAGATTCACACAGGGACACAAATCAGAATCAATGGGGTCAGAAAGAGAAAATCTAATTTTTAACTCCCTCCAATCGGCTAATAACTGAAATTAAAAGATCAGACCAGAAACAGCAGAGCTAAAATGTCTTATTCTCTAGTTCTAATGGCCTGTGTACCGAACACCAACTCTAAACAAAAAGGATGCGTGGGGGGGTAAAAATGACACAAAGGAAGATATACTTCTTCAAATATTGTTCACCGTCATCATCCGAGAGGTATAAAAAGTACAAAGTTATTACGACTGGTATCCAGCCATCCATCATTTAAAAGAAGTCGGGTTGCAGAGTCATGCTGGAGCCTGTTCTATTGAGCTGGTCACCCTGGACAGGTCACCAATCCATCTCAGGGGGTTGAGCAGTTAGGGGGTTTAGTGTCTTGCTCAAAGAAACTTCAGCATGCTTTCTGTAGGGGCTGGGGTTCAACTCACTGATCTTCCAATTACTAGATAACACCCCTACCTCCTGAGACTGACGTTACTCTCCCTGAGGTTTTTTCCTATTTTTTCTCCCAGTTGAAGTTTTTTTTTCAAGGGAATTATTTCTTATCCGATATTATGGTCTAATCCTCTAAGGACAGGATGTTGTGTCATTGTCAAACCCACCGAGGGAAATTTGTTTGTTTGTGTTATTTTGCTGTTTGTGTTAACACGCTAATCAAATACAATTGACTTGACTTTACAATCAGTAAAAGACAACAGTGTACAGCATGCAGCGCCCTCTATCCTTTGATCCGAATGAAGAAAATCGCCATCAGGAAAACCCTAAGGAAAACGATATAGCAGACACCTCAGGGAGGGCAATAAAGAAAGGATCCCTCTTCCAAGACGGACAGAGATGCAATAGGTGTCAAATGCACAATATAGACAAAAATAACAGAATTATGGTTTATCTTATAGATTACTCGGGGCAAGTTAATAAACAATATAAAGATTTGTTTTCTCATGATTAGTCTTCATGTTGTGGGGCTGGAAACGGACACAGATGGAGCATGGGGGATTAAGGCAAGATGCCCTTCATGATGCTTGGCGATGCTTGCGAAACCCGCAATCTATGGCTTGTCATTTCCTGACAAGCATACTCCAGTGGTATGCTCCCATGGCCCACAGCAAGGTAGAGTGGAACACACAAAATTGATCAACATTTTTGCTGGGTGATAAACTTGTAAGGTGGGTATGAGGCAAATACAGTGAACCTGTGTCCATTCAAGACAATGACAGGAACCCCACAGATGAATTCAAGAGCCGGTGGGACCCTGTGCCACAAACTCAGCTCTGTTCAGTGGGGCCCGTCACAGAAGACACGCGTCAGACCTCGACACAGCATTCACACAGAGGGAGAAATAAGACACTAGAAGTGATGAGAGAGATGCAGAAGTTGTGATGACTAAAAAAAAGAGTATAAAAGTGATTTTGATTGACAAGTGCTAGTACAAATCCCCAGGAGGATGGGACTGTTTTTGTCTTAAGGGAAGAAAAGGCACATCGCAAACCAAAGTCAACAGGTAATCGAAAAAGAGAAATATGATGCATCATCATCAGACAATCAATAAAGTAAGAAAGAACCTTCCGGAAAAGGAGAAAGACAGACAGACAGACAGACAGAGGGGAACAGATCTACAACAAGTGGGCACAACATGGGCGCGCATACTCAGAAATACAAGTAGAATGTTAGGATGGTGTGATAAGTCAGTAAAATCTTGAAATGTCCTCGTCAGCTGGACAAGACCAAGAGATTATTGGTAAGACCCAAAGTTATAAATACACCGAGACGGAGAGTATCCCAAATAAGGATTGTTCTGACAAAGCTCAAAAGAAAGTCAACAGCATCAGATTCTTTGATAGTGGCTAGGAGACTATTCCAAAGACACCGGTGTGTTACAAGAAGGCCCTTCAGCCTGCAAACTTCTGTTTAACTCTGGGGACAGAGAGGATTTTGAGACCGAAGGACACAAGACGGTACATGAGTTTGTGTCAGACTGGACAAATATGAAGAGGCAAGGCCATTGAGTTTTTTATAGATTAAAAGTAGCATTTTAAAGTCAGATCTAGGGTGAAGAGTGATGAAAGCAAGGAAAAGGTAGATGAGAGTTTAGGGACCCCTGGGGCCCACTGGTAGAAGAAAAAATATGTCAAGCCTTGAACAGCAGCTCTCAGGAGGCCAAGACAGAGGGAAAGAGAGCAAGAGAGAGAGAGAGCCAGTGGGTCTTGGTTTCACTCCACCTGTCCCCTACTTTCATGACTTTTTTTTGGTGTGTGGGCAGCACCACTCTTTCTTGACACCATCTTCTCTGCTTGAGTGAGTGGATACAGTGCCTGGTGTTAGATGGCCCTTTGATGGACATCTTCACATGCCTCTCCTCATCTCATCAGTCTGTTATAACTCCCTCGCTCTCCATCCACTGTCGCCACATGACTTGCACTCATAACGACCCGAATATCCCCCCCCAACACACACCTTCCCGCAGCTTTCTCTCACCCAGCTCTAATATTTTTCCATGCTCAAACTGCTCAGAACCATTTCTATCACGCCTTCTCAATCTCTTGTCGCAGTTTGATATCCAGGAGGAGCAGCAGCCTGTGAGAATGACCCGCAATGTGCAAAATGCTTCCTTTATGTCAGTGTCATTACTGAAGGAACTGTGCAGTGCTGCATCCTCCCTCACTAAAGGAACCATCTCTTGGTTTGCTATCCATCTTATAAAATGAATGTTTTTCCCTCCCCAGACTTTTGTTCACCTCTGTTGGTTTCTTTTAGCCGTTAGGCCTGTTTGATGCATCTACGTTAAGTGCCTGTATGCCTTGTCAAATGAGACCGACAGTCACTTAGATGAATGATAAAATGTTTCTCCCACTAACTGAAGTGCTTGCATCGGCACAACAACACAACAACCCCCACCCCAATGTTGGCAAAACCAAGAAGTTAATAGTGGACGACAGGAGGCTGCAGAAAGGACACCCCTCTATCCAGGGCTGTAGTGGAGAGAGCCAGCAGCTTCAGGTACCTTGGGAACATCAGCGAAGACCTCACTTGTACTACCAACACCAGTGCTATCATCAACAAGACAAGGCAGTAGCTGTTTTGCCACATGCAAAGGCGATTTGCCATGGACAGCGGGATACTCTGTGGCTGTGAGACAGCTGCTAAACAACCTTCACCTATTCCTTTGGAAATCCAAGACACACCTTATTCCTCCTCCTCCCATCCTAGATCTAGAGCCCCCTCCTGCTGCTAACACAGCAGCTTCCCCACCACTAGTGACTAGCAGTGGTCATCTGGCTCATCATCTCACTGTGAAGCCAAAACAACTGCACTCATCCTGTGTTATGACCTCTGCCTGTCAGACGACCCTTAAAGAGGCAATGATCAGATGCTTTGGAAATCTTTGGCCTGTGCAAGCAGAGAAATGCATTCTCAGAGCTGATGTTGCTGCCTCGCCACAACATCAGCATGCTCAGACACCTTATCCCACAGTATGGCCCACAGTATAGATCATGGACTCCTGTCATGAGAACCCACAGCCGACTTCTCATTCCTTTTTCCCCCAGCCAGGTTAATAGTTGGGGATTCCATAATCAGGACCACCAGTTTCTATAAAGCAGCCACACACCATTTCCCTGCAGCCATGGTCCCTGATGTCATGGATAAGCTCCTGGGTCTACTGTGTTCAATCCCATCTTCCACCAATTAAGCGATCATTCAAGAGGGGACAAATAATGACAAATGGACAAATAATTCAGCAATCTGAACTGATCAACAATTATTTTAATGATCTTTTTAGTACTCGTGGAAAGTCTATCATTATTTCTGGTCCCATTCCCACAGTTGCCTATAGAGTAGTGTGTTTCAGCGGAATCCTCAGTCTCCACACTTCTCAGTCCTCTAGCCCGTTTGCAGAGCTCACAATGTAGGTTTTATTGATTATCTTAATCGGTGTCAGAATCATTTCTTCTCTTAAAGCCTGACAGAGTCCACCTTAACACTCCACTACCCTCACCTATCATAAAGTCAAATAGATTTGATTGGGATAACCAATTATAACACACATCAAATTTGTAAAGACTAACAAAAGGGAAAAATGAAGAGACTTTGATAAACTCTCTCTCTCTCTGAGCGTGGGTGCATGCATTTACCAAAGTGAATGCATAAATTGGACCAAGAGTCTGTCAGTGTAGGCTTCTATAGACAAGGCCATATCTGGACCTTACAAAAGTCCCTATACAGACACAGCCTGGTAGTCATGGCAGCCATGCCAGAGAATCAGAGGAAGGCAGTGACAGTGGGTGAAACAAAGTTTAGATAGGTCTACTGACAGAGACACAGAAATCCAAGCACACAACAAATCCGACAGGTAGGCACAAAAGCAGAGCTTGGGGAGGTACTAAGTGACAGCTTGGGAGAGAAATGAGTGACTTTAGTGCATTGTGGCATCCATGTTCTCAACTGTCAGTGAAAAGGTCCCCTGGAGACACAGCTGACACGACAAAAGAGGAGGAGAAAGGCTTAAGGAGGGGAGGAAAATGTCCAAGTTATCTTGCAAATTCATTATCAATGACAGTTCATGTTTTTTGTCAAATTATATACGATAGGCGTGTCAATTTCTCTCCGTTTGTGTGTTTTTGTTTTGTGCATACATACGTGTGCATGTGTGTAGTGATGATGCACTCCCAGTGAATTATTTTGACACTACTTCCCCAAATGGTGAGTAGAACAGTATCCAATATTTTGGGTGATGTGTGCATACTAAATAAATAAAATAAATAAATGATTCCCTTATCAGTGCCGCAAGGGGAAATTTGTTCTCTGCATTTTTGACCCAACCTATTGTATAGGAGCAGTGAGCTGCCAGCATATGGCACTCGGGGAGCATTTAGGGGTTAAGTGTCTTGCTCAAGGACACCTCGACATGTTGTATGCAGGACCGGGAATCGAACCTGCAACCTTCCGATTGCCAGGCGACTGCTCTACCCACTGAGCTATGCCACCCCACACTAATTGTGTGTGTTCATGTGTATGACAGAGAGAAACTTTTTTGGGGGGGAGCGAGAGAGATAATCATGGTTTCCGTTAATGTCGTCATTATCAAGTCTTAAAGACATCATCATCAAAATTAAATAAAAAAATAAAATTTAACTGCAGTCTTCGTCTGTTCATAAATGTACATGCCAGCATCATACCTTTGTAAGAAATTATAAGACAAAATTGTTAATGATAATTCAAATGGAAGGCTGGGGATAAATTGAAATTATTCTCAAATCATTCATCAACCATCCAGCAGCATCAAATATTGGCTGGATGAGTAAATTATTGATGCAGAGTAAATCCATATTTCCACACTTCTGGAAAGGAACAAAGTTGTTTTTTTTAAATCTTGATGATATTCACAGCATTTACAAAGTGGTGTGGCTGCAGTGGAATCATGTTCAACTGGGATGGTAAAAGTATGTATGGAACATGTATAAGGATAATATATACCAGGGTAAAAACTGCCACCTATTATGGTTTAAAATTTCCCTTTACAATGTCAATGGCCGTAAATTGGTTCACTAACTTTGAACAGGCAAAGGTGAGTCCAAACATTGTTTGTTGTTTGTACGTACAGGGTACACTATATGTCTGTTGGTAAGCATATAAAAACATGAATGTTTGCATGTTTGCATATGGTGGCCTGTCATCTGATTCCGTTGAGTGCTTTAACCTTGCAAATGGTATCTGTCTGGCTTTGCTCACTACAGATCATTGATTTTGATGAGGTATTTTGCCTTGGACAGCCCATTACAAAGTGTCTTTTGATTTTACGATATTCCCTTCACTGTTGAATAAGCAATGGGAAATTCTGACACCTCCGCTATGACGAACACATTATGGAACTCTTGTGTGTTTGTGTACAGAGGCATCATCAAGGAGCCCCACAAGCACTCTTGCAGACCACCCACTGGTTGGAGATGAGATAAAGGACAATGGAGGTTCTTCCCTGGAAATCACAGGAGGAAATTAAGTGGGCTTGCACCTTGAGCAGCAGAAATTAACTTTTCAACTATTTCTCTTAATGTACTTCTTAAATCACCAGTTCTTATTGTTTTGCAGTGGACACATGTTTATTCTGAAAACTAATCAAGTTTATGTTGATTAAACCATGCACACTTTTTTGTGTGTGTGTATGTCTGTGTGTGTCTATCTGTGCTTGTGTGTTTCACTGCCTCTTTAACAAAATAAAAAGTAGTTTCTGGCATTGAAAGTAAATCACTATCGACGGTCACAGCAACCTTGAGTTTCACAGAATAGTAACTCTGTGCAAGATGCATCATAATTATTCTATACCTTAGAGAGCAATGATCACTGGTAATATCGACTTGCAGACAGTCCACTGAAGGAGTAACCCTGGAAAAGCACCAAAGGTCTGAGCATTTTGCTGGAAGGTAGGTCCTTGTTGCTGAGGGATAAATGGTTATGTGAGCAAATCTGCAGAGTAAATGGCAACCCAATTAAGTTAATGGACATATTTCTGTTTGGTTGCTGCGAGGCTATTTAATACAGACACTCAATCAATGTTAATGATGCCACCTGACTATTCTGAGCATTAACTTCAATGTATGTAGGTAGGAGGGGGTCATCATGCACATGGAAAGCTTTCCAATAATCTTCCTACACTAGCTTTATCCACACCCCAAACACGGGGGTTAATCATGTACAAACACACACACACACACACACCTGTACAAACAGTCAAATGCAGTCCAATCTGGGTAATATTAGCAAATGGTAAATAGATTTGTTCTTATATAGTGCTTTTCTGGTCTAACAGCCACTCAAAGTGGTTTACAATGAATGTCTTGCATTTACTGAGCCCCGCAGTACGACATGAACCCACACTGCCTGACTCCCAGACATGCACTGTAGGACTGAGCTACTATGACTCATGCTCAATAGTGCATGAATGACCGTCAAAATTGGAGGGCGACTGGAAATGACTGATTTTAGAGATGGTTTTTGGTAGAAGAAGCTGGACCTGATGATAGAATTGACCTACCTGTTGAAACTTAAATTGCCATTGAACAAAATAGCCATGTATTTGGCATGTTGTCTGATGTAGTTAGAAACGTGACCGAGGTGATGGTTAGTAACAATGGTATAATGTTGGGGGCCAAAGAATAGGATCTCAGTCTTGTCCTATTTAACAAGGAAATTATGAGCCAACCCATAAGATCTCGTGGACAGTTCTGTAATCTAGCTATATTGGCCTAATTTTGGGGATTGAGCAGTAGGTAAATGGACTATTTTTTAATGTATTTTTTTCATTTTTACATACTAGCACTTTTCTTGTCTAGTAACCACTCAAAGCACTTTGCAATGAATACCTCAAACATCAGCTTTTCTGTGTTGTGGCAAAACATCTGTTCCTAATGCATCAGGCCAGGACTAAGTAGTGTACACTCACCTCCAAGCCAGTGGCCCCATGTACTAATGCTGCACTGAGCTCTAAAAGAAACAAAATCAAATGTTGCCCTGCATCTACCCACAATATACATTCGTCATGTCAATTTAAAGAAGTCCCATCTCCTGTTATGCAGTGGTTGGATGAGACGATGGCCATTTGTTTAATGTATTATTAGTTTCACTCAGAAATTAGAAATTGGTCACTAATTTAGTGACAAGGATTTTTGGTGGACCCGAGTCATAAAAAAGAGGAGTTACACACTGGCTTGTTATGGTAGATGGGAGGAGAGTGGGTGAGACAAGAGTGGCTAATGAGCAGTTAGTGAAAAACAAGATATAAGGATGATAGAGGTCTGTTTATTACAGGTCATGACTGCGCCACATTACGGGGATGGACACGGACCTCCATGGAATGTAGGGGATTAAGACTGGATCCCCTTCCTTATGCCCTGTGGTGGGATCGAACCTGTGACATCTAGCTGATCATTTCTTGAAGTGTGCTCTCTACCTCTCAGTTAATTTGGCCCCCATAAAAGTTGTAAGGACAATCAAAAACTATGTGAAGATTAGTTAGTACCACATGGCCTCATGCTATGTACAGTTTCACTTAAATTCATGAGAATCAACGTGTCGATATTGCTGAATAACAGATTATATTAGCTTTTGCCACCATGTCAGAGGAAAAAGGCATTTGTTTTGTCTCTAACCACTTTGAGGCTATCATATATTAATTTTCTCATCTCATTAGATGTGTAATATATCATTCCTTCATA
>OMLC01103230.1:3230-25965 GCA_900302585.1 Regalecus glesne | reverse complement strand
GGTAGATAGATAGATGGATAGATGGATAGACAGACAGACAGACAGACAGACAGACAGACAGACAGACAGACAGACAGATAGTTAGATAGACAGACAGACAGACAGACAGACAGACAGACAGACAGACAGACAGACAGACAGATAGATAGATAGATAGATAGATAGATAGATAGATAGATAGATAGATGGATAAATGGATAGACAGACAGACAGACAGACAGACAGACAGACAGACAGACAGACAGACAGACAGACAGACAGATAGACAGACAGATAGATAGATAGATAGATAGATAGATAGATAGATAGATAAATGGATAGACAGACAGACAGACAGACAGACAGACAGACAGACAGACAGACAGACAGACAGACAGACAGATAGACAGATAGATAGATAGATAGATAGATAGATGGATAAGATGGATAGACAGACAGACAGACAGACAGACAGACAGATAGATAGATAGATAGATAGATAGATAGATAGATAGATAGATAGATAGATAGATAGATAGATAGATAGATAGATAGATAGATAGATAGATAGATAGATAGATAGGACTTACTGTGATATGTATGTGGTGGGTGTTAAAGTGGAGCTCGGTGGTCCAGCATCACTGCACATGCGCCCCTCTGATCGACAGGAGTCTATTGTTTGTGTCGAACGTGGAGCTGCAGAGTAGAACTCTGCCCTCATGTTCACCACACAGCGGCTCGACACGGACACTAACGCTGGACTACACCAACATGGTGTAAGTGGGTTAAACTGGAGCCTATAAAGTTCTCTGATAACCAAATATTATCTTTAACACAGAGAGATCATCTCATCGCAGCTGCCAGACAGGAAGCACAAATACGCGCATGCGCAGTAACCTTCTAGAACGACCAACACCTGTCACAGGTGTACGGGTACGACAGAAGTGACGTTAATAGCGAGGCATTCTGGGACATGTAGGCTCACCGGTACTAACAGCAAATACAAAAAACCACCTGCAAATAGTCCCGATAAGAGAAGCCTCTGAGTTGCTTGTATGCAGAGTGAACATTAGTGGAAGACTTTGGATGACAGAGGCAGCCCCCCGTATGTAAGACTGGTTTTATAGACGTCTATAGTAGCATTTTCTTGGAGATGCCTTGTAAGATTCATTGTCACAATTTTTCGCTTTGCATTGCAATGGCGGCATAGCGCAGTGGGTGGAGTAGTAGTACAGTACTCACAAGGTTACAGGTTCAAAACCCGGTCTTGTTGACAACATTTTGAGGTGTCTATGAGCAAGGCACTGTTCCTTGAGCACAATATGGTGGCAGTTCACTATACAGTTTCTATACAATAGGATGAGTTAAAATGCACAGAATTCCAAATCCTCCTTATAGGACTATTAAGAGAATCCTTCAAAAAAAGCATTACAACTTTTTGGGGGTCTTGTGCAGTGCTCTGCATTTGTACTTAAAACCCAGCTGTTGAAATCTGCATTTTTTTTGCTCTGTATTTACATTACATTACAGGCATTTAGCAGACACTACTATCCAGAGCGACGTACAAGTGGATAGGGTCAAGGTATAAAGGATACTGGAGCAACACTTGAGCTAGATAACAATTCTAGTGCCATCATAAGACTCCGACGCAACATCAACTAAGAAACACAAACCTAAAATAAACTAACAAGATTTCATGTGCCTAAACCAAGTACATCAAAATCAAGAAAAGGAATAGGGCTAAAACTAGGAGTTAGAGCGAGGACCGGATGGGGAGGAGGTTTTGATATACTTTCACTAGATGTCTCCTACATACAGAAAGAATACTATAGCAATTATGGCAGTGAGTATTGTCAGCCCAGACTATAGAAGTATAACCAGTTTAGTTCTCTTTCCTTCATTGTTACTAGTAGCAGACTCTGTGGGCCAGTACGGCCTCTTTTACCCTGTACTCTTCATCTGAGAGCAGACCGAGTTCAGAAACGTGTTGTTGTTCAAAAAGTATTGCTCCATCCTTGGACCCCTGAAGGTGGGTTGTATTCTGTATTAAACACCGTATCTCTTCTAATTCATAACTCCAAGTGATGTTTAATTGCAGGAACCCAGTGACAAAGTAGCTTTCCTTTCTCTTAAAGAATACCCTCAAAGGGAAGAAATATGGAGGAAGTCATTTTTATTTGTTTTCAACAATATTTTTATTCAGTTCAAAACATTCAATATCAAACTTTAAAAATATCAAATTATCTATATAACAGTTCAGATTAAAAAATCAGACTATGAAGCACTCATCCACATCTTAGAAACAGATACATAATGAAAAAGACATATTGAATGCAAATGATAATCAATACCAAAGTTAGACTGGATAAATAGTCTTTATGGATGCTCAGTAATCCAGGCAAGGAAATCATATTCTTGACTGAAGACTTCAGCTGTATAAGGGGTGTAATGTTTCTTAGTATCCAGATGAACTCATTCAACTTCACTGTGATTAAACAAAAATTCAGGTCAATTTGTACAGCTCACTATCACTAGTCTCTTGCTGAAGAGGTCATTGTGGCCACGAGATACATATATTATTTCGATGCTACCTCCAGTCATTTCAAATTGGGTGGCACATGTGCAAGTATTACAACTGAAGACTTATCTGACTGCTGCTTGAGGGGAGCTTTACTTATTGACACCAAGTTGATCCCCAACTAAATCCAAACCTAAAAAATCTTGTGGTCATTAATCTGTAAGTGCATGCTAACATTTATTTCAATATCTGCGATACATTCTTTGCACCATTGCCACAACGTTTCTCTTATGATGGCTCTTAATGATCACAAAGCAGTTGAATCAGTTCATCCGGATATGGCTTATTGAAAGAAACATTTCATGACTCATACAGGTGGCATCTTCAGTCCAAGATGAGTGCAGGAATCCTCACCCTTATAGCAAAACAACAAAGCACAATGTGTAGTATTCACTGATCCTGTGAATATCCTCAGTGAATAGTACACATTACCATTGAAACTCCAGTCAATAATAATTTTTGCATATGAAACCCTCATTGGTCTCGGTTATTATGCAGCTGTATTATTTATAAGGGTGGAGATACCTGCAAGTCAGCTCAGACTGAAGATGTCACCTGTATGGTAAATGGTAAATGGACTTGTTCTAATATTGCGCTTTTTTAGTCAAACGACTCCTCAAAGCGCTTTACAATGAGTGTGTTGCATTTACTGAGCCCCACAGGGAAATACAAATCCGCTACGCCCAACTTAAATGCATGTGCTCTACCACTGTGCGCCACCACAGTTCTCTTGATGAAATGTTTTCCTGAATAAACATTATATCTATATGAACTGATTCAACTGTTTGTTTTGTGATTTCCTTACCTGGATTGAGCATGCATAAAAACGTTCTTCATTATCTCAGTGAATTTTCTCCAGCTTAGCCTGAAGTGCCTTAAAATTGGCAATAGTTTGTTGTAAGGTGGAGTCTGGGCTCTCGGACTGCAGGTCTACCAGGTAACCACAAATGTTATCCAGACAAACATTTGTGAATCGCCGTCTGGAACACAATAGGTTATGAGGGAAAGTTAACCAATGTAAAAAGCTTTTGTGAAATCTCCCTGTGGTTTTGATAAATTGGCTGAACAGTGTAGTCTAGATGTTATATAGATGGCTCTGAAACTTGTTCTTTTAATTACTGAGCAACACAACAGCTCAGAAGAGCTTGGGTCAAAGCATTGAAGGATGTTTTACCTGTCAAAGGTTGGTACTCTACTTGGGTCATCCACATATCCAGACAGAAGCACATGGATGCACTCAACCAGGTGGCGAGGCTTTTTATAACGCTGCCAGCAGGGATCCTAGAGGCAGAAGTCAAAAACAAGGACACATGTTTTATTCATTAAAGGTACAGATTAAATTAATGCTTTTTTCCATTTCAACAAATATGGCTACTACGATAAAAATATGATAAGAAATAATGACAAATAATAATAATAATGATAATAATAAAGTGTACCCGTGCTTTGAAGAGCTGATCATAGACCTCCAATAAACGAGGCAATTGCACTCCTATCTCCTGCATGGTGTGGGTGACAAAGCCGACGTCCAAATCCAGTCGGCATACTTCCTTTTCCAAGAATTTTACCAGGAACTCTGGAAAAATATACAGGTAGGTACTTGCTATTAATATATACTCTTCAATGTGTCAATGCATGATTCACAAAAAAGCCTCGTCTCCAAGCTATTGCAGGAAAATTACATAACTGCCAAGAATACATGAATTATCCCATAGGAGTACACCAGAGACGAGTTGACCTAAATGATGTAATTGCATTTCTGTAAAAAAAATGTAAGTAGGATAGTGAATCACCATGAGGAGAGAAAAGTAGGCTTAACTGCAGTTAGATGAGGATACATACCTAAAGGAAAGTATCTCGGGGTTCCAGTGTAGATTTTACCCAGTGACACCAGCTTTAAACCGAGAGCCCTCATTCTGTCTGCAGGGGTCATGGCTACACTTTTGTCCAGCTCTGAAATGAGGGGCATATAACACACTGTGGTTATGTGTAATGCAGACTACAGCATAAAAACAACATTATCCGCAAGTATCTTACAGAATAAACGTGTCCAAGGTGGAGAAGATATGACACAAACCTTTCTCCATGATCTCCTGCCATAGTGCACGAACTAGAACTGGGTCCGAGTGTCCAGCACAGTGAATGATGGCTAGCTTGCATTCAGATAACTCGAAACCACAAGCAAAGTCTCCATAGAGCTAAAAAAATATACGTTAAAAAACATTAAATTTCCTTACTTTTTAAGGTAGCTAAATGGACAAAACACAAACTAAGTGTTCTTAAATACATATCAATAACCATCCGGCCAGGTAATATCTTATGATAAGATCCCAATAGATCATTCTTTAATACCTTGGTAATATCCATAAGCTCTGAGTCCAACTGAGAAATAGCATTTTTCACTGAGGAATGAAGGGAGCACTGTCCACTTAGGGTCTCTTGGATCTGTACTTGAATACGTGCCACCTAAGATAGACAAACAGAGACAAGTAAAGAGATTTGTCTTCTAAATGATCACTATGAATGCAAATCATGTTGGATTTCACAACAGGCTCAACTTCAAAAGTCCCAATACCTCCATTTTAGCCTCAAGCTCATGGAGGAATTCCCCATCGACCCCCTGGGCAGAAACGCTGGAGGAACTCTTTGCAGAGAGGATAGCCCTTGAAATGTATCCCAGACGCTGTTTCAAGGAGATCTCAGTGCTGTGTGTTCACCAGGGGCAAGAAATAAGAAAATAGGATTTACTTTTGTGCAACAATTCACTTTCTCGCACACATACTTCCATACATGATGACAAGCATTATGGTACCAAATTGACATTGTTTACAGTTAATATCTTTCAAATAAATGTTTCAGGTTCACCTTGCAGCACTTGGTTGTGAGTTCTACGGATTTCACAGAATAGTTGACAATCAAAATCAGTAGTTGGCACTGTGCATAACTGCAGACCAGTAGTTCCCAATTTGCAGATATTTGTAGATATACTAATTTCAAGCTGCTTTATGGTGGTTGGCATCCATAAATGTTACATTACTGTCATCTCCTGGAATGTAAGAACTTCACAGGGAAAACTTTCTCTTAGTATCCACTCAAAGTGATGTATATTTAACCCCCCCCATAACTCTGTGGAACCCCTAGTGGGTACATGCCCCAGTTTGGGAACCACTGTTGTAGACTATGGTAACTGGACTCATTCTTATATAGCACTTTTAAAGTCTAGCGAACACTCAAAGCACTTTGCAGCATATGACTCACATTTACTGAGCATGGGGATTACGGCTGTATGTCCTTTTCCTAACAACCTGCAGTGGGTTTGAACCCAGAACCTACCCCTGACTTGGAGGCTTATGCTCTACTACTGAGCCACTGCGACCCCCACACACACACAAAGAAAAGGAATTCAAGTGGTAACAACGGACCTACGAGAGAAGTCATGTTATAAGATGTTTTAAGCTTGGTAAATATGGTAAAGAAAAACTGAACAACTTCCACTATAATAAAATAAAGGGGCCAACCTGTGCATTTCAGCAAGACGTGCCAGTACATGAGCTGCCTTGCCAAAGTTAAGGCTCTTCTCGTAATACCGCCACAACAGGTCCATGTTCTGCACCTCATTCTGGTCCTTTTTTATCATATGCGTCAAGTGCTCTTCCAGGTATGGAGAATTCACCTACGTCACAGGGAAAGCTTACAACTGGAAGGAATAATATAAGAAAGCTCACATTTCTATTTTCCCTTTACTCTGGTGTCAACTGGTGTCAACTAAGAGACTTGAGGAAGTGATACATTGGTTTATTTTTGAGATTTTTTTAAACTGAGGGTAGAAAAGCTTATTTTGTAACCTCTAAATCACACTCAAAGTTGGACGTAGTTTAAGATCTGAGATTTGATAAGTTTTGAGTTTTTTATTTAATCCATTGAACCTGCACTACAGAGCAGCAAATGTAGATCTGGATGTAAAACTATTGAGCATTACCAAAAGATAGATAATATTAAAAACCCATCAGTTAAGGGTTCACACAATTCAGCTTTCCAGACCTGAAATACAAGATTAAAATGTTCAAAACCACACAAATACCAGGCTTCACTCTTACCTGCAGTATCTTGTCAGTGAGGTCAGCTTGAATCAGCCAGTTGTAGAGGGCTATGTGAAACAGCTCATCCTGAGACCTCTGAGCCAGGCCGAGCATTTGCTCAAACTGAGAGGATGAGGAGGGGAAGTGAGGATATCAAATATACAGAAGATTAATGCCTGTTAATCCAGAAGTGTGTCGGTTGTTTCCTTGTTACTCACATGGGCAGTGGCATCTTCATTACTGAGCATATTAGGATCTGAGGTCATGACTGGAGGCCCAGGCTGCTTGGGGACACTGGGGGACTGGGGGGCGGCCTTGCTCTGCTTTACCAATTCCTGCATAGTGTCTGTGATGCACTTATAACAGGATAATCTTGGGAACAGAGAGAGGTAAAAGTTGACAACGGTGAACTTAAACTATGTGATCTTTTCTACTATTTCTCATTTTACCTCTCCTGGAAGGCCAATTGTCCAGCCCTGTCCTCCTCTGGCTCTCTATTCTTGTAGAAGTGAAGCCCAAGCCCTTGAGGATCCTTCTTGTCTGCAGCTGTGAGGCACAGCTCCAGGACACCCTCATAGAAACGGACTGAGGGTCAAACATCAACATACATACAGATTAGATTAGATAAATAGTCAATTCAATTTGATCTGTATACCCCATTATCACAAATTACCAAAAAAAGCCTCAGTGCATTTTATAGTAACACAAAATCCTGTCCTAAGACCCTGGCATCAGTAGCGTTTGTGTTCCTACCTTGTCTGTACTGGGAGCACACTAGAGGCAGATCTGTGTGGTGGCTTATTTTCTGGTAGAGACGAAGGGACTCTTTAAGGATTCTTTCTTTATCCGCCTTGTTCTGGATCTGCCTGGAATGCTGGAGCAGCTCATTAGCCTGGACATCAAAAGGCAGGGATAGGTTAACACTCCTGTTTGTGACCCTGACTGAGGCATGCAAAGAAGAACTGGAGTTGGTCCCTGGGTGCTGTACGGCAGCCGCTTATGTGCTCCTAGCCTCGGTGTGCATTGTGTCAGATGCAGAGGATGAATTGCATCACTGGGATTATTAAAAGTACATATTATCTTAAAAGAAAAGATTGACATTGCAAAGAGAGGAGTGAGATGTAAATGGTAAATGGACTTGTTCTTGTATAATTCCATTTACATGTAGGGAAAATACTGACAACATAGCTGCCATGGATGTTATCTATGCGTACTTACTTTGGAGCAGACGCTGTCATCACTGCTGTATAGCTGAGGGCAGATCTCTCGGAGGTGATTGCTGATGGCATCTACAGAGGCATTGTCTTTGATGTAAACATTGATGAGCGCTGTGACGAGAGCTCCGGTTAGCTCCTTGCCCCGGATCACAACATCTTTAAAACTCACGACCTTCATCTGCTCCTGTAACTCCTATAAACCAGTACATTCAGAGCAGAGTCAGAAGGAGATCCCTGAAATAATGGATTAGAAACTCTTTGGCAATTTCTGGAATGGAAACCGGATTCTGCCCACAGTGAAAGGAAGTGAACAGTACAGAATAAGTGTATACGTGTGAGTTGAACACCAACCTTTGGCAGTTCTGACATAATGAGGCTGAACTGATGGTCACAGAGGAGTTTCCAGAGGGCCAGTGTCTGATGGGAGCGATGAACTAGCTGCAGGATGGCCTGCAGGGACATCTTCTCATAGACCTGCGCTTCCGCTGAAAACAGCAAGGATGAATGAGCGACAGAGAGACTAAATGACCAAAAAGTATCATGATTAGAAATGGGGGATACCCGAAATTATTTAAACACTCCATAAGAGAGGCAAGTACTCATTCTTACTCTGATATTTCCTCTGAAGTTCCTGATGGACCTGCTGTGAGCTGGCACCATCAGGCCGCATAAAACCCAGTAGCCTCTGTTGTAGGTTGGCAGGAGAGCTGAAACTGACGTGGAGCAGCACACATGTTGATCAGCAGAAAAGGGGTCACAACATTTAATGCATTACATCTTGAAATTAACCATATCAATGAGAAAACACTTGTACTGTGCTTGTCAAAAATGGTATTAGCAAGTTATTTTTAGTAAGAAGTCTGCACCCTAACTGGTTCAAAAATGAGGACCAATGAAGTTGGCACATACTAGGTCAACCCCAAGTGCTATTAAGCATTCTAAACGTCAGGAAAACCATACAATCAAAATGAAAGTATTGAATTTACCTGGCAGCACCCAAAGATGAGGGGCTGAACTGACTATTTTTATTGAGGAATTCCCTCAAACCATCCAACTCCAAAAGGATCAATTGTAGATCAGATAAGGTCACAGTGCTCTCCAGCTATGAGGAAATTGCCGCATTAATCATCATCTCTTCGCACATTTTTTCCAAATTTGAGAAGGCAAAAAAGATGGAGTAACATCACAATACTTACAATTGTAATGGTCTGGTTTCCTTTGCTATAGGTCTTTTCAACAGCAAGGCTTCCATCCCAAATGTTTCTGTTAGAATTATGTCAACAGGTCATCCAAGAGAAAAAAACAAGACAGCTTTGGCTATTACATAATCAGGACCAATAGCTTCAGCTAAAATCAGGAACTTGAATAATTAGGGCAATAACATGAATAATCACTCAAAATGCTCAATGCCAAAACCAATAAAGGAACAGCAAAGTGATTATTTTTTAGCTAACCCTAGAATACGAGCAAAATAGATGCTGATCCCATTGTGTTTTCCTGAGAAGATCACTTCTGGTCCAGCTGACATAGCAGTGATGGGGTCAATGATAGAAGGAGGGTGTACAAAGGATGAGGTGAGACCTGCGGACATTAACAGAAACACAATCAGTGACAAGTGATCTGACAAGTTTTCACCCATTAGTAAACTGTAGGGCCGACCCTGACCAAATATATCATGAGTTCACACATCATACTAAAGTGTACCTTGCACTGGTGGGTTAAACATGGATCCTATGTCATTAGGATTTGTGATAGCTGAAGGGAACCTCATCTGTGCTTCTCCTCCATACCTGATCAGTTAATATAAAAAGTCAAGTCAGTTTTATTTGTATAGCCCGTTATAACAACTTTGATTCAATGGGTTTTACAAGAACTACAGTCTGTCCTTACACCCTGGCATCAGATGAAGAACAAGTCCCTTAAGAAAGCTTTAACAGGGGGAAAGAAATAGGAAGAGACCTCAGGGAGAGCCACTGAAGGAGGGATCTATCTCCCATGATGGGCAGTCATGCAATTGATGCTGTGTATACAGAATGAAAACACAATTTAAAACTGCCCTAAGTTCCTGCACACTGTGTAAGTGTGTGTATGTGTGTGTGTGTGTATGTGTTTAAGTAAGTAAATACAACATAGCATGACCTGAAGAAGGCTCTGGTAGCCCACAGCGAAACCTCTCTGTCACAAGCAGCATTGGAACAAATCAAGATCAAGGCTGTGGCACATGCTTGCTCCTCCTGTGTAGTGTAAAGTAAAGCCTTGTGAACAGGTAAAATTCCGTCAAAAGCATTTTTGTTTATGTGAGTGTGTGTTATTGGACAGAGAAATAAAGAATTCTTACCCTATGCAGCTTGAAAAAACGTTCTATATCTTCACTTTCTCCTCCGGCACAGCCCACTAGAAGGTGGCGAAGTTGGTCCACTGGCCGCAGCTTCTCAAATATGTGACTTCCCTGTAGTTCAATGAAACCTTCACCATAAGTTCTTTTTTAAGGTTTACACACATGTATATGCGCTGATCAGCCAAAACATTAAAATCACCTGCCTAATATTATGTAAATGCCGCTCGTGCCACCAAAACAGAAGCTCTGACCTCTCTCCATACTGTCCACATATCAACTTCAAGAACTGACTGTTCACTGGCTGCCTAATATATCAACCCCCCTTGACAGGTGCTGTTGTAACAAGATATGTTATCCACTTACCTGTTAGTGGTTTTAATGTTTTGGCTGATTGGTGTATATTTTAAGACACTCATAAATTGGTCATAGAGCAGATAAAACGGTCACCTTTGCAGATAGAATGACAAATTTCTGGGGAGTGACATTGTGTTGTTGGACCACCACAGGAGAATCTGTGATAGAGACCTGGTCCTTGTTTAGGGGAGTGGAGATCTTGGCTGGCCTCTCATCATTAATTGCACAGAGGGCCCATGAGTGTCCATCTATATTGCACATCACCTGCAATTTAATACAAAAAAATCTTTGAAAAATAGAAAGGTACAGCATGATGTAAATATGTTACACCTACATTTTCTAGCCATGATATGTAAGCCCATTAAAGTCCTACTTGAGTTTCCATCAGAGGTCTTTTGAAGGGAAAGGAATCATGGTTGATACACCACAGGATGTCACTGTCTTCAGTCTCAGACGCAGCCATCAGTAAAACTCCTACAGGGATTAAAAACCTGAATTACAGACAAACCAGCCACCTTAACTAAGGCTAGATTCAGACCACATCTAAAGCATCATTAACAAAATCCAGTTATTTTCATTTTTCATAACCCTGGGCTTTGTTAAGCCTTCTTAACTGAAAAGCCTGACACAATACCAGTAAAATGACGAGAAGATAACCGTGCCATATCTAAAATAGGTTTCTTAGGAATTTTAGCCATGGACCCTTACATATCAAAGGTGATCCCAGTAAAAACCCAGTACTGTTATTCAGTGTGAAAGGATTATGAATGATCCTGTTGCTTCCAGTGAATAAAGCTGACCCAAAGGCTTCGAGGCCATTTTAGATTACATTACATTGTGTCAAAAGGGAACAGACCTAGTGATTTTACCTTTGCTGTGTAAAGCTTTATGGACCTTAGAGGGCTTTTGTGAAGTAGACGAGGCAGAAAACCCTGGTGGAAGACGGACATGGACCACGGCTAGCAGGCTTGGTCGAGCAACAACATGCTTTTGATTCACAAGGGCAAAAGGTGTAGTGCTGAAGTAGAGACGCACACCTGAAAAACGACATAAAGATTTTAGGTAATAGGGAAAAAAAAGAAACTGTACGGAATGAGGGAAATTACAATCCTGTCAATAGTCATTTCTTCTCCACACCTGCATTGGTGATAGCCAGCAAGTGGCAGTCTAAGGACTCTGATCTGTCAATCACGGAGATCTGGACAATTGGTTTGAAGACAGAACGATCAATCGTCCTATGAAGACGAGAGATGCAAATAAAAAATAATCAATATATACGCCCTCAGAGCAGGATGCATTGTCTTCTAGAAAGAGTAACTATGGCAATCATGATGGGAAGAACTGTATGAGGAGCAAAAAACACTAACTCACCTATCAATGTTTCCAGCGGCTGCCACAATGGAGTTCTGAGACATGGTTGCCACGCGACACATACCATGGCCATCTGCACCCAAGTCATACACCTGACATAAACACCAGTTATTAAACTAACAGCACAATAACGAATCAGTGCAACTTTAATCGTACTTCAAACTTTGGATATGTCAATTTCAAAGTCGCTAAAGCACAGCCATACATCTGAAATACTGATGTGACCTGCAAATATACCTGAAGGACTCCCTTTTCTGAGCGTGTGTAGAGTGTATTACGGGAGTTGTCAATGGCAATCTGCACGATGGGATCTTGAAAGAATAATAATATTTAAATTACATTAGAGTAGAGAACAGAAACAGACAAACTTTTTTCACAGGAATTTAATTCTCTTCCCTTACCATCTTCTGAGAAGGAGAACTGAACTACGGAAGGGATGAGAAAGGAAAGGCTACTTTTGGAGTGGTTGATCTTTCTGCAACATTGGGTAAACCAGCCTGCCTCAGCCTGGTAAGCTATCTCATACAGGCAGCCATCCTTCCCTGCCATAAAGATGCGACCCAGGTCTGTAGAAGTGATGGCCATGATGTAGGTGGTGTCTGTGGGAATTGAGTAAAGAGGGTCTAGCAGCAGCTGAATCCCCCCAGACGTGCTGTCATTTAAACCTATGGAAAAAGAGAGGAAAACCATAACTGAGAAAAAAAACAATAATAATGAGAATAATCTCCTTTTACAGTGACAGTGCATATCAATGACCATTTAGAATGTTAAGATTTAGCTCCAGCCTGATTTAAATCTGTTGTTCCAAGCAATTAGGGGTTCAATATCTTGCTCAATGACATTCCCACACATTTTCTAAAGGAACCGGGGATCAAATCACCAATCTTCTGATTGCTAGATGAACCCCCCACTCACCCACCTCCTGAGCTATACAGCACCCTAATGATATTCCTCAGTTTGCAAAATATTTGTATTTGGGAAAATATATCCCCAATACCATAATGTTCAAAAATGATTCATGCTAAAGTAATATTTAAGTAACCTGGTGTGTACACTGGTTGAATATTTGGGGACTCACCAGTTTGGCCTTTTGGGACTTTAAGACCATAAATAACGACATCCACAGGAGTTGCCAGTACTAATAGGTAGGCGATATCTGGCTGCAAAATCCCTAGAAGGAAGAGGAAGCAATAAGACACACAAAAAAAGGAAGAAGGAAAATTGGATAGTTGGGAGTACAACATCTACCTGGCTTTGGTTTCACCAGACCAACTGACAAGATGGTTTCGATGAGGCCGTCAAAATATGCAACATCACCTCTGCAAGAAATGAAATATGGATAAATCACATGCACTCACTTCATCTTCTCAAAGTTAAAAATGTAATACGAAAATATATAATTCGGAGCCCTAAAATATATACAAGGTTGAAAACATGGACAAAGAAGAGATTTGGGGGAGCATTATAAAAATTTGATAATGCATCAAGAATTTTTGTTAATTTGACTTTATACCATATTTCCCTCTCCCTCAGTGTGCATCAGAATGAGTATGCATAAGTCAATATGTTGAATATGGAGCTGCCAGGCAAGAGGAAAAAATGAAGACCAAAGAACAGTGAGGGAGGACATACATCTGGCTGGTATGAGAGGAAGATGCAGAGGACAGGAAAAGATGGAGATGGATGATCTGCTGAGGTGACCCCTAACGGGACCAGCCAAAAATAGTAATACATTATTAGTTAACTGCCAAAAAATTAAAAATGTACTCACCCATCCTCATAATTCCACATGAAAATGCCATTGTCAATGGTAAGCCATGCCCGGTTTATTTCAGGAAATACTCCCATCATGCAATTGCATTGCATATCTATTATGACCATTAAGGAGGATATAAACTCTTAACACATTTTAAGATTCACAGTTAAGCTCAAAGGAACATCCCTTACATTCACATTGCTTATTTTGAGATTGATGAAAAGGATACGACTGAACTGCTCTATCAGTTCGGATGGTAAAGGAATTCGACGGACTGCACTAAGCTCTGGGAGGTTGGGCACATTCAGGAAACCCGGTCCTTGAAGGGGGTAGTCCATGTCTGACACTCCAGAAAGAGATGGCATATCTGCAAAATATGAATTCACAAAATCCCTAAATACAACATTTCTCAATTCATTGAATGTTAATAAAGCCACTTAACTATAACCATATACATGCTTCCAGAAAACCCGAAAAATATTGCTTTTCAGAGCCTACAGGGGTAGAGTGTGTGACTCCAAGTTAGTCATAGTGGGTTCAATTCCACTGCAGGGCACCGATAAAGGACATCCTGCCTTAATCCCTCATGCTTGGTAAATGGGAGTAATACAATGTAAAGAGCTTTAGTGGATAATAAACTAGAATAGCACTATAAAAGAACAAGTTAATTTACTTACTGAATACTGAATTGCGCCAGATGTTACTTTTGCACCTTTAAACATCATTATCATTGGTGTCTAAAAGGTAGCCCTTTTCTATTTGCATGATTTGCCAGTTTTTTTGCTATTTTGAGTCTTTATTACCTTGATTTTATGTAATTAACCACTTGGTGTAACAAAAAAGAAGAAAAAAAAACCCAGCAGCACAAGTGGTTCATGAGGACCACAGTTGGGAAGCATTGCCATAAATTAAAGTCAAATGGGACATGGATCACTTACTGTGAGAGGGGATGCTGAGCAGCTCTGATAGATCAGGAAAACAGCGGTCATCCTGGAGATGTCTGTCAATGATCCGGGAAGAGTTCTCCAGAGCCTCAGCAAGTGTAGCAGCAGGACTGCTGGGTCCAAGGCTGGACGGCATATCTACTACACTAACATTTGTAGAGAAAAGCATTCAAGTTCAAGTGCATCTGTCATAACAGCACGGAGAAGTGTCACCGACATTCAGCTCTCTTTAAGGATTCGACACAATAGCCTGATCTCCCTGTTGTCTTCAAGGAGATACAGAACTGCCAAGACACGCACCAACAGACCTTTTTTCCTCCGACCATAAGACTTCATAATGAATAACACACTACACAAACAGACACAAGTGCAACTATGCCATCTGTGCAATATCTTCCATTAGTGATTGTACATGCACGTTGTATATGAATTTTGATTTCTAATCCCATCTTTACTTATTGTATACCTGTTCTGATATACCCGTTACTTTACATATCTTTATCTTGAATCAGGCAAAGAATCACATGAGTGTACTTGTACAACCACAGTGACAGACATCTTAAATCTTGTAAGTAATAGATGACATTCGTGTTTCTAAAATACAGACAACCAGGGAGGTAGTTGGTGTAGCCAGAGACGGGCAGCTCTCAGCTACCCAGGCTAGCATAGACAGCACTAATCTCAAACCAGCAGATCGGCTAAATGTTTCAATACGGCTCCAGAATAACACGATGAGTTTTTTCTATATTAACCAACTTATTTACCTGAATGGAAAGACGTATCAAGCTTGAGTAAAAGTTTACCGCAGAGTGACAAAGTTAACCACGCTGCTACAGCCCGCCAACCTAGCTGCAGTATCTTCTCTGTTTAGCTTTCTTCTTCGTCGACCTCTGCTGCTTCTGTGCGGCTGCTCCATTTTCTTCTTCCTTCCATTTTGGGCTGAATTGCAATCAATTTGTACGTCATCGCCGCCTACTGTTGAGTCAGATACGCATACTATTGTTTTTAGTCCAGTATCTTAAAGAGAAAAGGTGTTTCCTTACATTTGTCCCAGATGTTTTGTGGAGTGTCTTCATGGCCATATGCTTTGTTCCCTTTAAGAGAGTTTCTCTTCAGACTGAATGGGAGAGTTGATTAAAGACGGTTGAACTTATACTCCTCTTGATTCATTTGATGTAATGATATAATATGGACAAGGGTCACACAGACACCATTGACAGACCATTATCTGTCAGTGGTGGCCCATTTCATGAAGTCAGGCAAATGATGGAGAGTTCTTCAGATCAAAACATTATATCAAATACAGACATGAGTGAAAGTGGCAGAAAAAATCAGCATTATGAAACCATACTCTCACATACGGTGGACTGCCTCGGTCATCCACAGTCCTCCGCTATTGTTCACTGCATGGGCAGCCTCTGAATATGAGCAACTTAGAGGCTTCCCTTAAAGCAAAATTGTGTAGATAGTTTTGTGTATTTGCTGTCAGTACTGATGAGCAACGCAGTCCATTGAAGTAATGAAGTCCTCCTTGTATACTATGTTGACAGAAAAATGTATGTACTCCTGCTCACATGGTCTTCCCAATTACAACAGTATGTACCAGCATGCATTGCGCCAACGTCACTTCCACCACATCTGTCCACCTGTGACAGGTGACGTTGAGCTGGAATGTTACTGCGCATGCACACAATTGCGCTTCCTGTCTGGGAGCTACAGTGAAACCATGTCGCTGTGTAAAAGATAATATTTCGTCATAACAGAAGGTTTTGGTGAACAAGAGACGCCATTTTAACCCATTTAAACCGTGTCTATTGTATATTTCCGTTTGTATTCGCTGTGTGGTGGACATTTGGGCAGAGTTACACTCTGCAGCGTTCCACGTTGGACACAAATAAAAGAGACTCCTGTTGACCAGAGAGGCGCATGTGCAGTGATGCCGGACCACCGAGCTCCACTTAAACACCCATCACAAACATGTCTGTTTGTGTTTCTTGCTGCCTGCCTGTCAGACAGGCAGGTAGATAGAGACACACACAGAGACAGACACACACAAAGATAGCCTCTGTGTGTGTCTCCATGTCTGTCTCTGTCAGACAGATGCAAAGACACAGACTGTCTGCGTGTCTGTGTGTGTCTGTCTGTGTGTCTGTGTAGCCGTCATAAAGATGTGCAGGCTGAACACATCGTAGATGGAGCGGCTGGTGTCCAGTGTTGGAGGTTCGGTGGTGGCAGGTGAATCCATTTCTCCTCTCAGGATCAGCATCGTTACCTGAAGAGACACAGGAAGAGTCTGAAGTCAACAACCAACAGTGGACTGAAGCTACACTACAAACACTTCCTGATATCGCTCAATAAAAGTTTTGTATTTTAAATCTTGTATTGTCTAGTGTCTTCAGTCAATCACTCTTTCTAACTGAGGTTCCCCTCATCAGTCCCGATACTCATGATGTCATCAGACACTCATTTACAAACAGCCACTCAGGTTAAACAATCAAACTATGAATCTCCACCTACCCCTGCCGCCGACCCTTGCTTGTACTTGTCACTCAAAGTTCAGCTGGTTAACTTTAATGAGGACCAGACCCAATCTCACAGTGCTTGACACACTGAGTACATTATAATGAAGGTACAAAAACAAAACATTCAAGCCTGTTTATGACCGTTTTGTTCTGCTGGTCATGGAAATTCATCCCCATCACTGATTCACCTGTCATATCCCCTTGGTCTAGTTTCATAACTATAAAATAAAATAAAGACACACTTAACCTGATTGTAGATGCTCCCATATTTACAGCTCAACTACACATGTTCGTGTGTTCAGGCTTGCAGGCTCATGCTTAACTGCAGTGTCACTGACTGCCAGCAGGTGGCCATTCTTTTTCCGTGCACATGTATTTGCCGTTCTTTGCTTGATGCGCCACCCTGTGGCCAAACCCCTCCATGGCAGCTATGGTGTTGGCAGATCTGCAAGAGAAAGCAAAGGTGAAAAGTCGCAGAAGAATAACACTACAGATGAGTTAAGACTCAAAATATTACACCGATCTTTAAATCCAATCCAATAATATTATACATCTGATCATTGAAACTAGGGTCACAATTCAGTTCTGTGAACCACCATTTGGGATGATTAACATAACACGTTATACACTGGATGATCTTTTCATTATGATTCAGACGTCTGGGAGACAGTAAAGCCAATTTAACCCACCCTACTGTATAGGAGCAGTGGATAACAGCAGCACTCGGGGAGCAGTTAAGGGATTCACTCTCTTTCTTTGATAATTTACTACTACTACTACCACAACTGACACTGACAGCTACTCTTGTTAGGGGTCAACAAAATGGATCATCCATCTCCATCTAGCCGATTCTTGTCGTAACCCCACCTCCACCTTGAACCCATCCATCATTTCCATCATTCTACTTGACTGTGTTTAGAGCGTTTAGGGACTCGTTATGCATCAGATCTCAGTGGATTTTATTCTGATGCACCTTTTCCATAGACCCTTGTGTCAGATAAGGATACATTTCCTTTAAAAAACACGTTATCGGGGAGAAAACAGAGGAGAGCTTTCTTCCAGAGAGACAGACAGATAAGACTTAGGTGTTTGTGGTGGGTGTTGAAGGGGAACTCAGTCGTCCACCATGAAAAGCACATGCGCCTCTGGTCAATAGGAGTCATGTTCCGTTTGTGTACAATGTGGATGGTGCAGAGCGAAACCCTACCCACATTTCCACCACACAGCAACTCTATAGGGACACACTAACTGGAAGAAAAAGATAAGATTTAACTCGTTTAAAGTGGGCGGCTCTGGTTCACCAAAACCTTTTATTTTATCTGTAACACGGGGACATCGTCTAACTGTAGACGCCAGACAGGAGGCTCAACTTCACGCATGCGCGGTGGCTTCTCAGAGCAGAATTCTATCACAGGTGAAGAAACATGGTAGTTACATTTATAGTGATGCATTCTGGGACATGTAGACGCTGTGTAAAGGCCCTGTGAACAGGAGTGTACCAATTTCTCTGCCAGGATAGTATACCGGGAAGACTTCTTGCTTCAACGGACATTGAATCATTGTTTAAATCATTGTCCCCATGTCCTTTATTAATTTTTTATCATTGAGATGGAGGCTACCTAAACAGCCAGCCTCTATCTCACCTCCATCCTGAGCCCCTCACCTAAAAATCACTTCCATCCTGAGGCCCATTGCTTTTGGAACCCTATATGGGAAGCTGCATACCCTCCTCATCTCAATCCTGAGGCCTGTCCCCTGCATGACTCCACGTAGGCACCTATGGGCCCTTCTCCCTTCCATCTTGAGGCCCATCTTTCAGAACAGGAAGCCTGCACCCTTCTCATCTCCATTCTGAGTGCGTTGGCTGGGTTTCATATCAACAAGGTTTTGGTGATTACAAGGGCAGAAATGTGGATGTAACAGCCAGGAATTTGAGCTACATAGTTATTGTTACCTTGCTTTACATTGTCTTGATCTTACAGCACATAAGCTCTACACAGAACAGTGATACAAGATTGGCTGCTCAAATCCACAGTGGTGTTGTGGCTGGTTTAGGTTTAGGGTGTGTCTGTCCGTGGGTCATAAATGTCTTCATATGGACGATCCTCGGTGGCACCGCCTAATGGGAACAGCCAAAAGTGGTGATAGTACCGTTTCCGATTCAAAAGTCACTGGGTATCAACTAGAAATTAGTTTTGAAGTCTGATGCTGTACCAACTTTTTATCCTGTGACTATGATAACAAGTGAAGATCAGCTGTAAATTACATATTTCTTTTAGCAGCGGCTTCTAGTTGTCTGGTAATAGTAAAACCATAAACAATGTATTTAGCCAACATTTCAGAATTTCTATCAAATTCATTTCCAAGATCCTGAATATTCTTAGGAAGGAAAATCATGTCAAATATTAATCCTGAGTAGTTTTAACCTTTAAAATGTAGAGGTGTATTGAAATGCAATTAATAAATAAGTAAAACAAAATTTGGATTGAGCAGGGGTGGAGTTTATTAAAAAGCAACACTGTTCCATCTGATGGAAAAAGGCAATAAAGATAAAAGCTAAAATTAGCATTTAAAACATCAAGTCACAGAGGAGAAAGGAGATGAACAACATCATGAGATCAGTATGCATTAAAACATCTCTACCCATCCTGGAAAGGCATGCACAACATAAGAGTGGTTACGAAAAAATAAAAACATATTCATACACACAAAAAGATGTCACTTTCCCATGGCACTCAGAATATTTGCCTGAAAAGGGAAGAAATATAAACAGACAATTAGATTAGCACCAAAATGACAAAACACTCAATATCTTATGAAATTCATGACATTTGCATCTAAGAAATGAAATCTTCAATCATAATTCCACTTTACTGTTCTGCTCATCTCACTTACATACCTTCATAAAGGAAGAAAATCTCTTTTCTGTGATACCCTCGATATTTCTCAGATCCTCCACCTGATGAACAATCAAACATTCGACATTTAACCACAAATCTCAAAAATTCCCTACAGTTATCCTCCTCCTTGTTATCTATGCATCAGTTACGAGCACAAAGCCCAAAACATATGGAGGATTTACATTACAGGTGATGTGTTGTTTATATTACTTGGTGAGGACTTGGAGTTCTGTGTCGATTATTGCAACATTCACCACAAATCAGGGACCTAGGTCTGCTTCCAATAAGACTGGAATGGAGTGAAATATTTAAACCATCTTTCAATTTTGAATAATATCTCAGGATCATAAATCCCAGTCATATCCTTCTGAAAATCTAAAAACAAATAAAACTGTCACAATAAACCCACAATGGGGTGTGCTCATTCCATTTTCTTCATTTTAGGTTCAATTTTAAACAAACTGCTAGTTATTGGGCAGTTTGAAATTGAATGGACACAAGGAAGGTGCACTAGTAGGTTGATCACATCCAGACTATTATACCTTTGTAAAATGTCCATTTATCTCCCTCCAGCCCAGGATGAGTTTGGCTTTCTTGACTCCTATCTGTTGCAGGTCCTTCAGCTCCTTCATGGAGCCAGTATTTAAGATCTGCAGGATCTTCTTCCTGGATTGATCAACCAGTGATCCATCCAGATGAGAGTCCCAGTTCAATACCTTCCCATTCTCTTTTCCTTCAGGCTCCTATCAGATAAAACACCATAAATCAACAAGCCAAAACTCATTGAGATCAAGCCTTTCCTGCTGACAGATCAGTAAACCCAATGTCATGAGGTCACTGTCCATATATATCAGACCGACGTACCTAAAAAAAGAATGATTTCAGTTAAGATGTCATCCATCACCAGACATTTTGACTAATACAGTCATCTAAACCTCAAGACAACAATTCTTCGCTATTTTAGTTGGAGGCTGCAGGACTAAGCTGGCTTGTTGTAGAATGAAGAGCTTTTCTCAAAGACCCTTCAGCAAGTACTGCAATCCCCATTTAACCACCAAGTGTATCTGCAGGAATACCAGCAGGATCCTCAGCAGGAAATATTTTCACTAAAATGTTAAGTGCAACTGGAGTAGTGCTGAACAAGTGGGATGATTGATAATTCAATACAGTGTGGTGGAGATCGTCTGTTTTTTCTTTCTACAAAGGCAACTCCTGAGGTTATCTATCCAAGGAACTAAATCAGTTTGGACATTTAAATTCTTAAAAGATTATTGGTGTCATATATATATCACCTATATCAAAAAAGGACTTCTGACCAGGGTAACAAATCAGTGGAGGTCAAATAATATAGAAAGATAGTAGAACCAATGCTACCAGAGGGAAAGTTATTCTTGACCCCGAAGAAAAATCGTCCCCATCCCCCCACGGTGACTTTGGTGAATTTCATATTTGCAGGCTAAAGTCCGATCTGGCTACTGACCTCATGGTGATCTGAGAGCTTCTTTTTCTTCTTGGTGCAGACAGGAAGCTGTTGTAGGGGGTGGAGCTGAGAGACTGGGAAGGAAATACACAATGATCAGGACTCATCACATCACAGAAGAGTGTCTGGTAGAATTGGCGGGTTGCAACACATGCAATGTCCTCAATCTGTCTTGGTATGGGGATTTTATTGCTCACGGGCATTTGGTAAAGATAAACATCCTTCCATATGTGTGTGTGTCTCAGTGTATCTGTCTGTCCATCAGTCTCCATTAGTCCTGGTGAGGGCTCAGAGAGACTTGAGGTCAACAAATCGAAAACACCCAGCGGGCACTAGACTCTGCGAATCATGTCAATGTTGTTGTTTGAGCCAAACACAGTGACAACAAGAAACCGTGTTGAGAATCCTGCCACACCCCGGTGATGGACAGAAAATCCTCCATTCTGAGGGTAGTTTAATAAGTTCCTTCTGATATTGTATAGGGAGTTGGGATCATGAACTAGATTTCTGAATGGGGATATCAGTCAGCAGTGAATAGTGTAGAATTAATAAATAAAGGTCACTTTTCTCTGTAAAATACTCTTCGCCTTACATTTAGGATCTCTAAAAATGAGGATAGACACAGGGAAGAATCTTAGTCCCAATAGAGCAATTTTTCGGACTGACCTGACAAGTTTTAGAAGGAGTAGAGACAGGTTGTATTGATTTACGAGATGATAAAAGGTATGGTGTTGTAGGAGCTATAGAGCAGAGTTATTAATTGGATTCACAACTTGGATTTTAAAGACAGCAACATACACCAGTGGGAAGCCGATTACAACGGCCAACATCCGGTGAATCAGACAACGGTCCACATGAATTCACCATGACAGTTCCTTACTCACCTTGTAGGGGCTGGACCACCGCGTGCTGCTTCTTGGCTGCGACAGATGTTGATGGTTTCCGCTGCAGAGGGCGGAGGTCAGTCTTGAACATTTCTTGTCCCTCGCTACTAGACGGGTCTCCTGTCAGCCGGCCGAGCAGAAGGGCCCTGCTTTCAAATTCTTTCTGCTTCTCCTTCAATTCCTACAAGCAGACAGAAGGGTGTACACAGACTTAGATGGAGCAAGGGGGATTAAAGCCCTTCCTGACACCCCACAGTGGCATCAATCCTGCAATGTCTGGCTCGTAATTTCCCAGAGCATGCGCTCTAATATTGAGCCACCATGGCCCCCTTC
>OMLC01103229.1:0-10017 GCA_900302585.1 Regalecus glesne | reverse complement strand
AGGAGGTTTATGATGTGGTGAGGGAGGACATGCAGGTGGCTGGTGTGACAGAGGAAGATGTAGAGGACAGGAAGAGATGGAGATGATGATCTGCTGTGGAGACCCCTGATGGGAGCAGCCTGTAGTAGTCATAATCTTGGTTCCCGCTCTCAGACACCGTAACACCCAAATATAAATGAATACATATGTAAAGAAGTTTTTTTTAAAGAATCGACTGTTCAAATGAAAGCTTTTAATTCTTGATGACTCTTCTGAAATGAGGCACTGGAAGTTTAAAACAGTTTAGCATCACATTTGTATTTTTCACCATACACTCAGAGCAGACAATATCAAACCTGTGGAGGCCACCAGGGTATCCTCTCATTCATCACAGCCCTTTTTATCAATTATGTTTGTACACTGGGGCTTCTGAGAGATCACAGCAACTGCAGCCAGGGGAGCAGGGGCGGGGAGATAAAGCTGTCATTTGACTCATTGGTTTTGAATCATAGTGGGCAGCTTGTAGTGGTCCATAGACATAGAGGGGACATAAGAAGTCAACAGGATCCATGAGGAGACCTGCACTCTGTTGAAGTGTTCAAAGCCAAACGTATACTTTTGTCAGATTTGATGAAGGGAGACGGATAACAAAGTCACCCGGTCTACTTTTGGTGGAATATATTCAAACAGGCAATTTGTATGAGCATGTTCGTCATTGTTGTTCCCAGGAGTGTTTCTGTTCTCCATCTGGAAAGCCTTATTAGACTCAACACATGCAACTGCATCATCATGGGGGCAACAAATAATGATAAGACATTTAAGCAAACCGGTCACACAATGGAAAACACTAAGGCAGCATGAACACGCCGAGCATATATTGCTTATTTGTGAAGCGAGCCAGGCTACAGCAGTTGCATGTGTAAAAAGGTAATTATTTTCCTTAGACTTAATGCCTGGGTGAATTTTACCCCAATGTACTGCTCTGATAGCCAGTCTCTGCTCTGAATAGGAGAACACACAAGCACCGAGGGGAAATATACAGAAACTATGCGGCAGGGGCTGAGACCGGAGCATGCTATTCTAAGAATGGACAATTTACCCCCGTTTTTACCTAAATTAATAACTTAGAGGGAGGTGAGCTCTAGAAATGCTTCCCGTTTTTGAATATGGTACAAACTAAAACAAAGGTGATGGCTTTTGAAATATATATTCCATTATTTTGACGTTTTATTGAGAAGTTTCCATCTTTGGAACATCAGAATGTGATCAAAATACAGATAAAAATCCCAGACACCCTTTTTTTCTTTTTACAGCTTTAAGGGTTGGCATAGCTCAGGAGGTAGGGTGGTTGTCTAGTAATTTGATGATCGGCGGTTGGATCACGGATTCCTTCAGAAATTGTGTCAAAGTGTCCCCAAGCAAGACAATGAGCCTCGAACTGCTTGAGAAAACAGGAAAATGAGCCCGGGAGCTAAATCTGGCATATTTACATTCTAAATGTACATTAATATGCACTGTCCCTATAAAAGTAGGTTGTTGTTGTTGTTAATTGCTATGAGAGTATTCCTGCACCAAACACGCACCAGTCAATAGTTTCTTGACTCTGACTATGATATGGTAATTTGCACCATTTAAGTCAGTTCACGATTGCACTGAAGTCCCGATATTCGCTTAGCCTAGCGGTTTTGATAACTCGTAAAGAAATGAGAAATAAGTATAAGAAATAAGTGTCTCCCTCCAGATGATCTCTCACAACCTCTTGTCCAAGTGCCTCCCTCATGTCACCTGGGTTATTACCGTGTCTCCAAAACTGGCGTGTGGAATCAGATCTAAAGAATAAAAGAACAGAGGTCTTATCACACATGCCCACTTCATTAGCTCGGGCTCACCAGCAGTGAGGTGCTTCTTTCTTCCAGTCTGGAGGAAGCGGTGCAAGTCCAGTGATAAGAATCCATCACATTTCATCCATGGCCTGTTGCTGCTGTCATTGCTGCAGTCTGACATGTGTAAAATTAGAAGGAGAACACGCAGGCCTCTCGTGTCGGGGAGACATCGGCCTGACGTCTGCAGGTCAGCACATCGCCCCGTGCTTTGCCCATCCTCTTATTGTCAGCCTGCTCCACAGCTGTCCAAATTGGATGTCTTGCAGTGCCTCTGAAGCACTCTGGGCAACCGTCATCACTCTGGCCTTCCCTGCGACTCTCCTCCTGAAGGAACTGTCCGACTAAGCCTGTTGATGTGGTTAATTGGAATTCAATGCAGTAGGGGATTATCATGAGCATCATCAACCCCAATCACCACCATCCAATCCTAAGAGTGAGTCAACAGGTTATCTAAACCGCTTTCAAAGGAACAAAAACCTGTTCGACCGAGGACAGACAGACACCCTTAACTTCCCTTAGATGATGTCAGAAGAACAATTCTCAGACATTTTAGGTTCAGCCCAGCTTGGGAGGTAGGACGGTCATCTGATAGTCGGATGATTGCCGGTTTGATTCCCGGTTCCTTCAGAAAGCGTGCCGAAGTGTCTCTGAGCTAGACCGCGGAACCCCTAACTGGCTGGGATGACAGATGGAGATTAGCCTGGTGGCTACATGTGGTGTATTCCCACTGGCTACTGAGTGTTCATTAATATGCACTGCCCTACTAAAAGGAGAATTTATTAATGTATTCAGTCATTTGTTCATTTATAAAGCACGAGGAGTGCAGCCAGAATTCCAGATGTTGTCTTAAGTCATCGTCTATCAGGTAGAGTACCCGATGGTCATATGTTGTAGAACCATGTGTCCTCTATGAAAGCATGGACTGTTGCAGCAGATTTTCCCTTCAATATGCTAGTTATTAATTACTTGTTTGTTTTATTCTCTCGTTTGTGAAATTAACAGAAGCTTCCAGTTTTGGTGATCGTGTAAGTGGGGGGAAAAAATCTGATACTTTGAAAAGCAGATGTGCAGGGGAGGGAGTGAGTCTAAAGGCCTTTTGGGATGTCCTTCCCTGATGTTCACAAACAGCCAAGAAATAAAGCCCCAATAAGAATTTATGTCGTTGTCACGTCATCCATAACCGCTTATCCGAAGTCCGGTGGTGGATCTGTGGGTGCCTATCTAAGCCCCCATTGGGTGGAAGGCAGAGAAACACCCTGTGGGCAGGTTGCCATCTCAGGGCAGGCCTGAGGAATTAAGGCCAGATCCCCTTCTTGACGCCCTGTGGTGGGTTCAAACCCAAGGCCTTTTTAAAACCAACGTTTGAAGTCAGACCTACATCTGATGTCAAGGTGCACTGCTATACAGAAGCCTTCAGAGCATCCTGAAACCCCCCCCTCCCACACACACAGGGTCAAGGCCAATCCCAGTTGAAGTATAGTGTTTGAATAGGTGTTGACATTCATTCTACAAACTGCCTTGAATGACTCAATTCAGTGGGATTTCGTTGCATTCTAAGCTACGTACTCACTGTAATTGGGTAAGGAGACCTCAAGTGGAGGGGTGGGCATAAAGCAGAACCTTGACGGAGAAAACCCTCTGATAAGAGACTTGTATTTATCTGTAAGTACAGCTAAAGGTCTGACGGTGATTGATGATCACATTAGCTCGTACGGTCAGTTGTGAGAAGCATAAAGCTGAGCAGATCAATAAGAACTGGGCTTTGTGTCAATTATCAAATGGAGGGGAGGGCTGATTTTCGCAGCTCATGCGAGGTGGCTCGTGTAAAAATGATCAGCTCCCAGCCGAATCAATGCAACGCGTATCTTGTCACGTCTGTGAGTCTTCTCAGAGTGTTGCCAACGCTGCGTAGGACACTTTGGAGCCACCGATTCAAGGGACGCTGCAACGTAGGCTGACTTGTGGTGGGACGCGGTCGTAGCTGAGATTTGAGGGCCTCGAGTGCAGAGAAGAGAGAAAATGCTGCAATATTAGGAAGGGATGCCATCACACACACACACGGGCCTGCTGTGGGCGATTGGTCAGCATCCCAACATGCATGGAGAAAAGCTTGGATGACTTCGACTCCGGTGCTGAAGTTTAACGCCTTTAAAGTCATGTCGACTCAAAGCATTAGATTTCCGTACATGCCCGCGTGTCAATTCAGATGCGATAAAAACCAAAATCCCAACACGGGCGTCTGACGTGGTCGCTATGTATTCATACTGCTTCAGAGCTGCTTGGTGTGAAGCTTTCAGATGTGTGAATTGTACATTTGATTCGTGCAGAGACGCTGATCCTACATCTCGCCCCGTGAGGTTGCCTGCTGCTACCAATGGAAGGTACAAGGGAGTGGAGCAATGCAAAACCACGCTTTCTGCACGACGTCAGGAAGAACTTGTGCCAAACCACCAGAACACGCCTACACGTTCTCCTCGTAGGGTAACGACTGTAGATACCATGTAGCCAGTGGTCAGGCAAACAAGTCAATTTTATTTGTATAGTCCATTATCACAAAATTACCTCAGTGGGCTTTAAGACCCCCACATTAGACCCTCACACCGGATAAGGAACGACTCCCTTTAGAAACCTTTATCAGAGAAAAACAATTGGAAGAAACCTCAGGGCGAGCACCAGAGGAGGGGTCTTCATCTCCGTGGCCATGTCCTCTTGTGACCTCCCTGTTCTTCCCTTGTTGAGGAAGGATTTCTGGCTATCATGTGGGGTGTGTACATCACAGATGATGTCGGTTTGGATATTTATCTCTGAGGCACAGATCCAGCGATCCAGAACCGATATCGTCCAGTTTTAGACCCTCACCCACCCCGAAGCCAAACACGAGCTCACCAGAGAGCCGCAGTTCAACTCGGACCCGGCTCATAAACCTCTTGTCTGTATTTTAAGTATACCTCATTTCAAACTGGCACCATTCTGTTGTCATTTTATAAACTCTTCGTCAGTTGCAAGCCCCTCCTCACATTTTCTCCCCAGTGACCCCGCTCAACACTGCTGATTTTCTGAACAGCAGGGCCTTTCAGCCACATCAACTCAGGCTGGAACCGCTAGCGTTCCTCCTGCTGTCCCCTCCTGTGTAATAGCCTTCATCCAAACGCCTTTGGCAGCACCTGGGACCTCGTCACCCCTCCCACATCCCTCTGCGAGTCATCAGGACCCAGAGCCCAGCACCCACCAGACCCCCCTCGACGCTTTTGTAATCGCCACAAAGGATAGAAAGATGATTTTAACATTTTTTCAGCAGCTAAACATCAAGAGAGCTGCCGACCCTGGTTGTGTGTTTCCTTGACATTTGGAAAACTGCACCAAACAGGTGTCTCTGGAGTTTATCTGCCTCCTCAATCATGCCTCTGCCAGGACTAAAAAACCTGTCTGCTTGAAATCACTCTCAATAAGTAAGATGATTTGCCTCGGTGATGATTAACCAGAGGCACTCGTCTCACGCATCAGGACTTTTAACCGCTTGTCGTTCCGTCACTAAATTGTCATTGATCCAGTTCATCAGCCTGAGTGGATGAGGCTGTCAGAAGGGAGAAACACTTCCTCGTGTCACTTGCAGGGATTTTATCTTTTTCTTTCAGTGAGATAATTAGCCCCGGACTACCAGCAACCACTGAACGGCTCCTCCCTGAGACCTGCTACCTGACTCGATGAGCTCCTCACTTAGCACGATGCTACACCCCCATGTGTCCACATTAGCTCCGTTTCCTCGGCCCATCTAGTCAAGGAAATGACCGCAATCACTCTGTCTGTTGGCCAATAAATTCCCCAGTCGGCTCGGCCTCCAAGTTAAGTGACGTTTTGTGCCAACGTGTGCGTCTCCACACCTTTTGTTGTTGTTGCTGTCGTATCTTCAAGACAGGAGGAAGAAGATGGTTCATTTATTTGTCATTGTACATGCATACGACGGAATGTGTTCCCTGCCGTCAACCCACCCTGTTGTATGGGAGCAGTGAGCAGCCACGGCCCACGGGGAGCAGCTTGGGGTTCCTAGTCTTGCTCGAGGGCACGTTGGCATGTTTTCTGCGTAGGTTTGGGACTGGACCTCCAATCACTAGATGACCGCCCTGAGCTATGCCATCCCTGTACATTCTAAATGCACGTGCCTACAGGTGAAATGGAGTCATTTGCATGTGCATCCTCATTACTTTTAAGATAATCTAGGTTGCCAGTGTGAAAATGAGAAAAAAACAATCTTAATCAGAGAGACAAAGTATGAACATGGGCTTAAAATGCCCATAAGATACGTTTTATAAAACTGTGTTTAATGCCTAGAAGACAAACTATGAGAGTTAACAGATTCTATGCTTCGCCAAGGCCTGCTGTAAAATCCATGTCAGCAGAGAGGCTACGTGTTATAGCCTCTCTGTTAGGACGCCTCTTCGATTCCCGTAGTGCAATTTGCATTTGATTTTTTTAATGTCCTTCTCCACAATAGAAGATAATGAATGCAGCATTTTCTGTAGTCAATAGACTGTTTGTAATATTGCTTTGAATACGTCACATCCATCAAGTCCACATTTTCCTGTAATTAACCACTAAAAAAAAACCAACAAAGGAAGATGCATCAACCTGTCGTAGCACATTTGTGCAGTGTTCAACTGCACGTCACATCTCGCTCCCCTGATCAGGAAGGCAGCGGTCCTGGAAGGCATGTCCCCCTCCTGTCTGAATTACTGCAGAGACAAGCTGGCTCCCAACTCTACACAGATCTGTAACGGATCCCTGGAGTGCTGTGAAGTCTCCTCCTACTTCAAACCTGCTCCCAAAGAAATCCTCCATCAGGGGACTGGTCATCTACAGCCCCATCACCCTGACGTCTGCAGTCAGGAAATCCTCCGAGCGAACGGTGTTGACCCACCTGAAGGATATCACAGGCTCCCTGTGGTTTTGCTTACCAGGCCTACAGGTCAGTGGATGATGCGACTTCACTACATCCTACGACATCACGACTCCCAAGGGTCGTACGCAAGGATCCTGTAGGTGGACTTCAGCTCAGCATCCAGCACCATCCTCCCAGAGGGCTTCCTCACCAAACTCACCCAGGTGACTGTGCCAGCCTCCACCTGTCAGCGGATTAGAAACGTCCTGGCAGGCAGGAAGCCGTAATTGTGACTGCAGAAAACCCCATCCAGCATCCAGACAGTGGGTCGGCTGGCTGCGCGGGGATGTGCGCTCTCCTCTCTCGTCTTCTCATTCTAGACCAATGACTGCACCTCAGGAGACTCGTCTGTTCAACTCCGGAAATCTGCAGATGACAGGATGGTTATCACCCTCACCTGAGATGGAGACAGGTCCGCATACAGACAGGTGGTCGAGCAGATGCTCAGAACAACCTGGAACTGAGCACGCTCAACACTGGAGATGAGGGGGAGCTCTCCATAACTCCCTCCCCCCCCTCACCGTACTGAGCAGTACTACGTCAGCTGTGGATTTCTTCTGGTTTCTGGGTTGGACATCCTCCGGGACCAGACGTGGGAGTCTAACATCAACACGGTGATCAAGAAGGCCCATCAGAGGATGAGCATCCTGCACCAGCTCAGGAAACACAACCTGCCTCAGGAGCTGCTGATCCAGTTTTACACTGAAGTCATGGAGGCTCTTCTCTGCTCCTCCATCACCGGCTGGGTTGGATTGGCCATCGAACAGGGCAAGAACAGGCTACAATGGACAGACGGACAGTCAGGTCTACACAACAGATTACTGGTGGGAACCCCGCTCACTGTCCAGGACCTGCACACCTCCAGAGTCAGGAAGTAGGCAGGGAAAGTCATCACAGACGGAAGACATAACCTGTTCCAACTTCTCTCCTCTGGTACACACTACAAAACGCTCTTCCCCAAAATCACAACCAACAACCCTGGAGTGCTGTAAAACCCATCACATCTGCAAACCATATCCATTTTAGTCCAAAATGCAAATATGCAACACATTTCCCTCACTGCTGTATATCCCAGCAGGCTGTATACTCTGCATTAAAAACAACTACTGTGTGTGCACGAAGTAATCAGAGTCTGTACTTTAGGAGCTGACGAGTCAGATGTTGCAGATTCAAAATGACTGCAGGGTGTCAGGACGGGCATCCGGCCTTAATCCCCCAAGCTCCATCCAAGTCCGTGTCCACCCCCACAAGATGGGACTAATCACGACATGTAAAGTGGACCTCATGCCGTTTAATCCAGTTTCACAGACACAGCTCCTTCTGCACCGAGTCATTCGTGGTATGTATTCCTGAAGATTGCCGTGTTGTTATTCTGTGTAAGAGCATTGAGAGCCACTAAACCAGTCAAATTCATTGGATGTGCAAACTTGCTCGGCCAATAAAGACAATTCTGGTTCGGATTCTGATGGATCAGTTGTTCTTTCCCCTGTCGGGTGCTTTTTCAGCATTGCCTCGCGAGTGAAAGTGAACATGTAATTGTGATAATGACTGTTGGTGTTACGGTCATGATTCATCACGAAATGAGAGTGATGAAGGGAGGAATGCATATGCCTCCTCCACTCGTAGTGTTTAGTAATGAATGGAGGAGAAGTAATTCCGAGAGGGAGGGACAACGGGGTAGAGGCACACAGCTGTAGTTGCGAATGTGAGCAAGGTTACACACGTAATCATAATTCTAGTCACGCATCACAGGCCGGTGCTGTAGCAGCATGTATGGAAGTAAAGCGTAGGTTTAGAAAATGCAAGTGGCGTTTAATGTGGAGGTCACCGGGGTCAGCGCTCGTCAGGTCATTATCAAACACCGCTACTGCCTGCAAGTTATTCAGAGATGGTCTGAATTATGAACAGCAGCTATGTTTGTTTACCCTTAGAAGAATAAAGCGTTGCAGGAGAATCACTAGGCAGTAAACGGATAGCTTGTTGAAAGGATGCGACACGATGAGTGAGCTAGTGGCGCCGACCAATTCAGATGGATTTATGCCTACACGACGTCCTTCAAACATTTGGAACAAGTCAGTTGACGCACTTACACCTGATCTCGGATCTCTCCGTTTACTCTGGCTTCTTTTTAACTCAAGGGCCAGAGTGATCAATGGTATGTTTATTTGGCTTTGTAATAAGCAAATTATGCTAAGCAAGAACAGTCACCTCCAGCATTAACCTGCTTACATTTAAATCAATGACCTAAGTGGTTTTTATCAGGAGCTACAGGCAATGAGGTGGGAGAGCCAGTAGTAGACTAGAGCCTATCATCGAGAAACGATGGAGATGTGTGGCCGTGCTCTTTGTTTCATCAGAGACGACAAAGTCTGCTAACTCAGCCATCCATGTCAGCTATTCATGAGGCTTCAGATATCATATTCACTACTACTACTACTACTGCTACTACTACTACTACTACTACTACTACGACTACTACGACTACTACCGCTACTACTACTACTGCTACGACTACTACTACTACTACTACTACTACTACGACTACTACTACTACTGCTACGACTACTACTACTACGACTACTATTACTACTACTACTACTACTACTACTACTACTACTGCTACCACTACTAATACTACTACTACTACTGCTACCACTACTAATACTACTACTACTACTGCTACCACTACTAATACTACTACTACTACTACTACTAATACTACTACTACTAATACTACTACTACTACTACTACTACTGCTACCACTACTACTACTACTACTGCTACCACTACTAATACTACTGCTACCACTACTAATACTACTGCTACCACTACTAATACTACTACTACTACTGCTACCACTACTACTACTACTACTACTGCTACCACTACTACTACTACTACTACTAATACTACTACTACCACTACTACTACTACTGCTACCACTACTAATACTACTGCTACCACTACTAATACTACTGCTACCACTACTAATACTACTACTACTACTGCTACCACTACTAATACTACTACTACTACTACTACTGCTACCACTACTACTACTACTACTGCTACCACTACTAATACTACTACTACTACTGCTACCACTACTACTACTACTACTACTGCTACCACTACTACTACTACTACTACTACTACTACTACTGCTACCACTACTAATACTACTGCTACCACTACTAATACTACTGCTGCTACTACTA
>OMLC01103228.1:0-14577 GCA_900302585.1 Regalecus glesne | reverse complement strand
CATCAATATGTACAACAAGCCATGTCAAGAAACAGGGAACAGTCTTATAAAGATTTTTGCAAATCCATGCAGTGTAAGTGTATACAATTAAATATTATGACATCTAAATCTTTGTGATGAGAATTTATAGATTAGATCGAAATATGTTTCCCAGCAGCCCGTCTGAGATTTCTGTGACTTTTGGAACTTGTGAGATCAGATATCTGCACTGTAACATGCTAGAAAGGGTAACATTTTCCCTGAGCATATGTCCTATTTAATGGCCTTTAATTGGCTGGAACTGTTTATAATACATCTCCCTCATTTTTAGCTTTTTAGCCTTTAATTAGATTAGAAAACTAATATTGCTGATCCCTTCCTATCAGCACTTTTTAACTTTCATCCTTTCACCCTATCCCATTGCTCATCTCTTCATTCCTCTTCTAAGGAGACACTGACCTGGTTCTCACACTTTCCTCTGCCACACACGCAAACATCAAAAACACACTCATACAGATGATCACCAAAGTGGACACATAGTGGACACAAAGCACCAGAACCTGCACACATTCACCGATGCTTTTGAGTATAAGTATCATTATATGCATCAACACGCATGCAGGCCAACATAAACTCATGTGTGCAAGTGTACACATCTGGAATGTAGCAATGCAAAAAATTTGAACATTGACCCACCACCTAGTCACACACAAGACACACCAATTCTTCATACTCATGCATATACACAAACAGTCACTCAAAGTCAGTAAGGTCTCTGGTGGGTACCCCATGAGAGTGTAACCTACTAACATAGATGTTGCCATTCTGCTTACCATTGCAAAACTCCCCCACACAAACACAAATGCATACACATACATGCATATGTGCACTACACCATACAGTTTAACAATGTTTAGGCCTGCTAGAATTTAAGATCCTCAAACTAGTAGATCAAAGGAGTACAGAGGGAATTAAGGGAAATGGGTCGCAGGCTATCCTATAGAACTGAGGGCATTATTTCGAATTAGATGTTAACCTGCGTAAACAGGCTCATACGCTTGATATAGCCAGCAATTATAATAATTAAATTTAATGTGCATAAGGAACACCTGCCTAAGTATTTTAAAAATATATTAATGGATCAATCTCTAGCATTAAAAAAATCGTAAGATTAAAAGCATACTCAAAACTGCCCCATAGAAAACACTGTTTGTAGTGAAGATTTAGAGATTGAAATGTTATTCGCCCCTGGTTCTCAGTCAGGACACAATACTCAGACAATTGATTCTTTCCTCTAAGGATCTATTATTGAAACCTCCAACAGTGCAACACAGTAGACAGAGCTATGCTGGTAGACAGATATAATGTATAGAATATATGTCTATCCATCCATCAATCCATCATCACCCACTTATCTGTTGTCGGATCATGGAGTCATACTGGAAGCCTGCCCTAGTGCTCATTGGGCAAAAGGTAGGGGAACACCATAGGCAGGTCAATATGGTTTAATTCATGCACCTGAAGAGAAGTGTGTTGAAATGTCCCTGAGCATGACACCGTTCCCCTACCTACTCTGCCCTGTGATGGAATGGTGACTTGTCCAGGGTCTTTCCCTGCCTTTTGCCCAATAAGAGCTGAGATAGGCTCCAGCTCCCCCATGACTCCATCCAGGATAAGCGGCTGGAAAATGGTTGGATGGATGGATAGAGCATCTAGGTTAGTCAAACAATTAAGGATAGCTTATATAACTGAACAATTTCTTAGTCCATCTCATCATTTCTACCCCTCTTTCCCTCACCTACTAACCTATTTGTTCATTTACCTTATACATCCTAGTGTGGACCAAAAAAGGGCTTAAAAAAGAAAAATTGACATCCCACTTTCTTCATGATTTATCTCACATTTTCTCTATAGCGCTTCCACTATAAACATCCATCCATCTATTGTCAACCGTTATCTGAAACCAAGTCATGAGAAGACTGCAGCCTATCTCACCTCTCATTGGGGGGAAAGGCAGGGAAACACCCCAGACAGGCTACCGATTCATCACAGAACAGAGCAGTTAGGGCAATGGTGTATTGCTCATGGACACTTTAACACACTTGCAGGTTCAGTCCCAGTCCCTGCGTAGGTTTCCTCCAGGTACTGGGCATTCCTCCCATCATCAAAAAGCCATACATATTAGGATTAATACTCCTGCCAGAGCTCCTGGAGTTGGTCCCCAGGTGCTGCAGCTGCTCACTGCTCCTATACAGTAGGATTTCCTCAGACGTAGCAGGTTCAATCTCGACACAGGGTATCAAGAAAAGGGCAAGTGATCTTAATCCACCATGCTCAGTAAATGTGACGCATACGTTATTGAGCACTTTGAGTGATTGCTGGAATAGAAAAGCACTATATAAAATAAATCCATCTGCCATTCATCATTTAGGATGGGTTAGATGCAGAAGATACATTTTGTTGTATGTATGTACAATGACAAATTAATAAAATTTCTTCTTAAATAGAGTTTGCTGTAGGACATTTCTCTTAAATAATATCACTAGGCGAACCATTTTATATTAAAACATAAAAATAGTAACAAAATGAGGCGACAGGCATGTACTCAAGTCCATAAATACTGGGATCCCATCAAACGCTTTACCTGTGCCCAAATCTATATGATTAGTGATTATGTTACTAACTCCCTATCTTTTCCAGAGTCCTGGTGCTCCTCGTCTGGCAGGTTCCTGTGGGTCCTGGTCTCTCAGGTCCTGTGGATCGTGGTCTCTCAGGTTCCTGTGGATCGTGGTCTCGGTGCGCCTGGCTGGATCTATTTGTTTGTTTGTCTCTTTCTCTCCCCAAACCCAACCGGTCAAAGCAGATGGCCGCCCACCGAGAGCCGGGGTCTGCTCCAGGTTTCTGCCTGTTAAAAGGAAGTTTTTCCTTGCCACTGTCGCCTAAGTGCTTGCTCAACGGGGTACTTGTTGGGTCTCTGTAAATCATGGTTTCGCAAAGAGCTTGGTCTTTTACCTGCTCTATATGTAAAGTGTCATGAGATAACTTTTGTTGTGATTTGGCGCTATACAAATAAAATTGACTTGACTTGACTTGATTGTGTCAGGAAGTGCATCTGATGCAAAATGTTCCCAGATCATCATGATGATTGACAAGATCCACTGTTGCTACCCCTGAGAAACAAAGAACAAGCTGAAACCAGAAGAATAGTAGCAGGAAGGATAGTAGGATAGTAGTAGTAGAAGGATTTCTCGCCCAAGATGGACAGCCATGCAATGGATGAGGTGTACACATGATATGACACAATTTACTGCATACAACGCTATGAGGGCAACATAATTATAACTAAATTACGAAATAAAAATATAATGATTCCCTTATCGGTCCCACAAGGGAAAATTTGGATTTCTCTGCATTTTTGACCCAACCAATTGCATAGGAACAGTGAGCTGCTAACATATGGCGCTCGGGAAGCAGTGTCTTGCTCAAGGCCACCTTGACATGCAGGCCGGGGATCGATCCTGCAACCTTCTAATTTCCAAACAACTGCTCTACCCACTGAGCTATGCCGGCCCTGAGCTATGCCAATATATTGATAACAATAAGTATCTCCTTCATAGTGACAGTGCTATATATAGAATTCCTAAAATACAAACATATCAGATCAAGTCAGTAGGCTAAAACTCCTCATATGTAAAATGTGGACAAATGGACAGATGGATGCTGATCCTTAAAAGAGATAGGAGTAGCAGTAGCTAACAACCATCCAGGCATCAGAGCCCAGACCACCACGATAGCGCCACTTACACGCCAAATTTAACATCAAAGTTTGATGTGAGGTCTTTATAATAGACACAATGTTTGCTATTTTACATGATACTTAATCTATAATCAACATGGTGAGTTGTATGGCCCACGTACATGAGAATTTTGATCTAGATGTAATGTTAACTAATTTTAGGGGGCCAGGGTTGCTCAGTAGTTAGTGCACGTGAACTTATGAGCAAGAGGTAGTAGGTTTGGATCCATGTCAGGAAGGGCATCCGGTCTTAATTTCCCCAGCTCTGTTTTAAGTCTGTGTTCAGCCCTACAACATGGGGACTAATCATAAAATGGGTGTCTCACGTTAATATTAGCTATACACAGCTGTGTGCTATCTTTTTAACCAAAATATATTGGGAATAGGTGGAGGGCATTCATACAGCAATTTTCAAACTTAAGTTGATCTTGAAGTTGACGTTTTGATAGCTTAACTGGTTTCTAAAGTACAACAATAGTTACAAGACAAGTTAATGTCATTCCTTATCATGACTTCAAGAATTAATCACAAAAAGGTGAATTGGTTCCACTGGATCAGAAGTTTATAATACAGAAACTTTTCCTCACTCAAACAGGTGACATCTTCAGTTTCAGCTGACTGAAATGGGTCATAGGGGAACTGGAGCCTATCTCGTTTCTCATTGGGCAAAACATTATCTGGACAACGTTTGCGTTTATTTTTTTCGTATCTGATCTTTCATTCTCCTGTAGTGGTAAACATAATGATCTAGGACAGTGGTTCCTAACCTCAGGGGCACGCTCCCCTATGAAGACACGAAAGTTAAGCATAGCATTGGCGTCACATCAACTATGCCACTGGACCAGCTCTAGGTTCTGAGGAGTGGTAGCAAGATAATAGTTACACCAGAGACCCTAGCTTTATATGTAGAGGCAGTCAATTTACTGAAAAAATATAAAAGTATAGAGAAAAAACTTCAACAATCAAAAAACAATCAAATAAAAAATGAATCATAATCCTACACTTCAGAATAACAAGAAATAAAAGTATTGTCACTTTTAGTCAGTTCAATTGTGTTCATTTCAAGTGAGGTTTTAGGTCCTCTCAGTTCAAAGAAGAGAAATAATAATAATAATAATAATCAGTTCCAGTTTGGTCCAAAATAAAACAAATCCTGATACTCCTACCACTCTGGTAGTGAGTCGCCGTTCATACCACGCGCAGGGGATCGCTCACTGGTGTTATGAAAAAGGAGAGACTGAAAGGGGGGTCCTTTGGCTCTGGCTCGCCATCTTGTGTCCTGACGCTAAGGGACGCCACAGACAATCTTCGCTCGAACCGAGCTTTCAACCGGGCAAAAAGAAAAACCGGCGTTTGTGTCGAAAAGCAGTTTCTGGAGGTCAGGTAGCCGTGTTTCCCTGGTGTGGGCAGCTGGAATTGAGCCGCCTTGTTTGGTTAGCAGCGTCTATCAACCATCCTCTGCACCACCTGGACTCAATAAATTGGAACTAGAATGATTAGCCGGAAATGACACACAAAAAGCCTTTCACGCGCTTTGACAACAAAATAATAAATTGCGGACACCAACGTGTAACACGCTTACACTGCCAGTGTGACCACAAACACCCGTTCACCCGGGCGGAAAGCTCTGAAACATGCAACTGCCCGCAATCACCATCCATCCATCCATCGTTAACCGCTTATCCGGTGTCGGGTCGCGGAGGTAGCAGATTTCAGCCGGGACCTCCAAGGTTTCCGTTCCCTTGCAACATCCACTAGCTCTGATTGGGGGATCTCAAAGCGTTCCCAGGCCAGTGTGGAGAGATAATCCCTCCATCTGGTCCTTGGTCTACCCCGTGGCCTTCTCCGAGCTGGACGTGCCTGAATAACCTCTTTTGGGACGCAAGCAGGTGGCATCCTTACTAGATGCCCGAACCACCTCAACTGGCTCCTTTCTATTTGTAGGTGTCCTGCTTTGAACCATGGTCTCAGATTTAGAGGTACTTATCATTCCAGCTGCTTCACACTCAGCTGCAAACCGATCGAGTGAGTGTTGGAGGTCAGAGACTGATGATATCAACAGAACCACATCATCTGCAAAAAGCAGTGATTTAATCATAAGTTTACCGAATTGCACCGAATGACTCTTCCATGACTATGCCTGGAGATCCTGTCCATGAAGATCACAAATAGGATAGGTGATAAGGAGCAACCCTGACGGAGACCAACCTCTACTGGGAAAGAGTCTGACTTACTACCCATAACTCTGACACAACTCTCACTTTGGGCATAGAGAGATTGGATGGCCCTGAGTAGAGACCCTCTTATCTTATATTCCCTAAGAACTTCCCACGATATACCCGGGTGGACTCGGTCATAGGCCTTCTCCTGATCTACAAAACACATGTAGACTGGATGGGCATACTCCCAGGCCCCCTCCAGGATCCTTGCAAGCGTAGAGAGCTGGTCTGTTTTTCCATGACCAGGACGGAATCCACATTGTTCCTCCTCAATCTGTGGTTCGACTATTGGCCAGACCCTCCTTTCTAGCACCTTGGAGTAGAGCTTTCCAGTGAGGCTGAGTAATGTGATACCTCTGTAATTAGCACACACCCTCTGGTCCCCTTTTTTAAACACTGGGACCACCACCACTGTCTGCCACTCCTTAGGCACTGTCCCAGAATTCCAGGCAATGTTGAAGAGATGTGTCATCCATGAAAGTCCCTCGAAACCCAAAGCCTTCAGCATCTCTGGATGGATCTCATCAATCCCTGGGGCTTTTCCACTGTGGAGTTTTTGACTACATCAGTGACCTTCTCCAGGGAAATTGATGTTGATCCTCCATCATCCTCCAGCTCCGTCTCTATTCTATAGGAGGAGTTTGTGGGGTTCAGGAGTTCCTCAAATTGTTCCGTCCATCATCCCATTACCTCCTCAGTTGAGCTCAAAGGGTTCCCATCCTTACTATAAATAGCTTGGACAGTTCCCTGGTTTCACCTTCTGAGGTCCCTGACGGTTTTCCAGAAGCGCTTTGGTGCTGACCTAAAGTCCTTCTCCATGGCTTCCCCGAACTCCTCCCACACTCGCTGCTTTGCCTCTTTCACTACTAAGGCTGCTGTCCGTTGAGCCTGTTTGTACCTTGCAACTGTTTCTGGAGTCTCCCGGCATAACTTATCCCGGAAAGGCTCCTTCTTCAGTCGGACAGCTTCCCTAACTGCTGGTGTCCACCAGGGTGTTCGTGGGTTACCACCTCTTGAGCCACATATGACCTTGAGACCACAGCTCACAGTTGCAGCTTCAGTGATGGAAGCTTTGAACATAGCCCACTCTGGTTCAATGTCCCCAACCTCTACAGGGATGCCAGAAAAGCTCTGCTGTATGTGGGAGTGGAAGATCTTCTTGACAGAGTCCTCCTCCAACCGTTCCCAGTTCACCCGCACTATACGTATGGGCTTACCAGGTCTGTCCAGAGGCTTCCCTCTCCACCTGACCCAACTCACCACCAGATGGTGGTCAGTTGACAGCTCTGCTCCTCTCTTCACCCGAGTGTCCAAAATAAGTGGCATTAAAATCAGATGATATAATTACAAAATCTATCATTGATTTTTGCTCTAAGGTGCTCTGGTACCATGTACACTTATGAGCATCCTTATGTTCAAACATAGTGTTTGTTATGGACAATCCATGACTAGCACAAAAGTCCAACGATAAAGCACCACTTGGGTTCAAATCAGGGAGGCCGTTCTTCCCAATCACACCCCTCCAAGTGTCTCCATCATTACCCACATGTGCATTGAAGTCTCCCAGTAAAATGATAGAGTCCCCTACAGGAGCTCCATTCAGGACTCCATCCAGGGTCTCCAAAAAGGTTGAATACCCTGATGTACTGTTTGGTGCATAGGCACAGACAACAGTCAGAGTCTTTCCTCCCTTAATCCTAAAGTGTAGGGACATGACTCTTTCATCTACAGGGTTAACTCCCAATACAGTGGCCCTCAGCCGGGGTCTTATGAGAATCCCTACACTTGCCCGGCGTCTCTCACCTTGGGCAACTCCTGAATAGTATAAAGTCCAACTCCTATCTGAGACCTTGGTTCCAAATCCGATGCTGTGAGTAGAGGTGAGCCCCACTAGATCTAATTGGTACCGTTCTACCTCCCGCACAAGCTCTGGCTCCTTATCCCCCAAGGAGGTGACATTCCACGTCCCTAATGCTAGCTTTCGTTGCTTGGTTCTGGTCCGCTGAGACCCTTTGCCTTCACTGCTACCTGTCTGGCAGTGCAGCCGACCCCACTGGTTCTTCCTGTAGGTGGTGGGTCTCAAGGATGGAGATGTGTCCACGTTGCTTTTTCAGGCTGAGCCTAGCCGGGCTCCGTGCTAAACTCAGCCACTAGGTGCTTTCTGACAGCCCCTCCTTCTGGGCCTGGCTCCAGACGAGGGCCCCGGGCTACATCCGGGCATGGTAACGTCACTTCCTTTTAGATCTTTCATGGGGTTTTCTTGAACCATTCTTAGTTTAGTCCCTCACCAGAGACCACTTTGCCATGGAACACCCTAACCGGAGTACAAGCGCCAGACAACACAGCTCTCGGGATCATAGGGACACTAAAACTTCTCCACCACAGTAAGGTGATGGTTCCTCGGAGAGGCCCCCAATCACTCCTGCCTCAATATCATATATTGTGCTACATAGGGGGGGCTTGAATGATATCAGGCATATCTTTGGTAAAATATTGGATCAAAAATCAAAATGACTTCATTTAAATACAACTAGAAAAAAATCCCCGTTTATTGTTGAGGTTATACCCAAGATGGGTGATTACCTCTGCCGGATATCAGATGTCAGAAGAAGGACAAGAAATTTAGCAGCCTTAGAAAAGTAACCATTTATTCTCCTTTAAAATACCACACTAATCTTAACAACAAAGCTACAGAGGATCCCCTGGAGACCTTGAACCTGTAACACAATACCACATGGATCTAGTGGCTTCTACTCAGGTGGTCTGTCTATATCTTGTAGTTTGATCTTTTATACTCTTTGGGTAAGAGAGGGGTTGAGTTGCTTTACATCTCTAACAGCCTTGCGGTTATAAAGAAGGAGGAAACAGATGTCTTTGTCTTTTCTTCTGATGCACCCAAGTTTTGCATATTTAGCAGTTTTAAAGTTCAGGCCGTACATTACATTTTCCACATTATATATCGTAACTTTCATTCAGGTTAGCTAACTCTTAGCTAACGGGTCAGACTCTTTAGTTTACTGATTAGCATGTTAACCTTTGATGTCGTTGTCCCGGGTTCAGTTCCCGGCTGCCCCCTGAGTTGCCTACACTGCTGTCAGAATTGCGATGGTGGACCAAGGGGCATTGGAAGCGCTACCCTGAAGCGTGGAGGAACCTTTACTTTCCTGTGATTGGGGGATTTGAGCAGATAAGACCATAAGACCCCGACTGAGGGCCACTATATTGGAATTTAACCCTGTGGATGAAAGGGTCATGTCCATACTCTAGGATTATGGGAGGAAAATCTCTGACTGTTGTCTGTGCCTATGCATCAAACAGTGCATCAGATTATTGAACCGTGTAACAGTGTAACCGTGAACATTGATATTTCAATGCATATGTCGGTAATGATGGAGACACATGGAGGGGTGTGATTGGGAAGAACGGCCTCCCCTAACCCAAGTGGTGCTTTAATGTTGGACTTTTGTGCTAGTCATTGATTGTCCATAACGACCACTATGTTTGAATATAATGATGCTCATAAGTGTACATGGTACCAGAGCACCTTAGGGCAAAAATCCATGATAGATTTTGTAATTGTATCATCTGATTTAATGCCACTTATTTTGGACACTCGGGTGAAGAGAGGAGCAGAGCTGTCAACTGACCACCATCTAGTGGTGAGTTGGGTCAGGTGGGGAAGGAACCCTCAGGACAGACCTGGTAAGCCCAAACGTATAGTGCGGGTGAACTGGGAATGCTTAGAGGAGGACTCTGTCAAGAAGACCTTCAACTCCCACCTACAGCAGAGCTTTTCTGGCATCCCTGTAGAAGTTGGGGACATTGAACCAGAGTGGGCTATGTTCAAAGCTTCCATTACCAAAGCTGCAACTGTAAGCTGTGGTCTCAAGGTCCTAGGTGCCTCAAGGGGTGGTAACCCACGAACACCCTGGTGGACACCAGCAGTTAGGGAAGCTGTCCGACTGAAGAAGGATGCCTTCCGGGATAAGTTATCCTGGGAGACTTCAGAGACAGTTGCAAGGTACCAACAGGCCCAAAAGATGGCAGCCTCAGTAGTGAAAGAGGCAAAGCAGCGGGTGTGGGAGGAGTTTGGGGAAGGCATGGAGAAGGACTTTAGGTCAGTACCAAAGTGCTTCGAGAAAACCGTCCGGCACCTCAGGAGGTGAAAACAGGGAACTGTCCAAGCTGTTTATAGTAAGGATGGGACGCTGTTGAGCTCAACTGAGGAGGTAATGGGACGATGGATGGAACACTTTGAGGAACTCCTCAACCCATCTAGCCCACCCTCTAGGATAGAGACAGAGCTGGAGAATGATGGAGGATCAACATCAATTTCCCTGGAGAAGGTCACTGAGGTAGTCAAAAACTCCACAGTGGCAAAGTCCCAGGGATTGATGAGATCCGTCCAGAAATGCTGAAGGCTTTGAATTTTGAGGAACTGTCATGGATGACACGTCTTTTTAACATTGCCTGGAATTCTGGGACAGTGCCTAAAGAGTGGCAGACAGTGGTGGTGGTCCCAGTGTTCAAAAAAGGGGACCAGAAGGTGTTTGCTAATTATAGAGGCATCACATTACTCAGCCTCCCTGGAAAGGTCTACTCTAAGGTGCTGGAAGGGAAGGTCCGGCCAATAGTTGAACCGCAGATTGAAGAGGAACAATGTGGATTCCCTCCTGGTCGTGGAACAAAAGACCAGCTCTTTGTGCTTCTAAGGATCCTGGAGGGGGCCTGGGAGTATGCCCATCCAGTCTACATGTGTTTTGTAGATCTGAAGAAAGCTTATGACCGATTCCCCCGGGATATATTTTGGGAAGTTCTGTGGGAGTATAAGATAAGAGGGTCACTACTCAGGGCCATCCAATGCCCAAAGTGAGAGTTGTATTAGAGTTCTTGGTAGTAAGTCGATATCTTTCCCAGTAGTGGTTGGTCTCCGTCAGGGCTGCTCCTCATCACCTATCCTGTTTGTGATCTTCATGGACAGGATCTCCAGGCATAGTCATTGAAGAGAGGGGCTGCAATTCGGGGACATTAGGATTAAATCACTGCTTTTTGCAGAAGATGTTGTTCTGTTGACATCATCGGTCTCTGACCTCCAACATTCACTGGATCGGTTTGCAGCCAAGTGTGAAGCAGCTGGAATGAGGATTAGTACCTCTAAATCTGAGACCATAGTTCTAAGTAGGACACCAGAAGATTGTTTAATCCAACTAGGGAATGAGTCCTTACCCCAAGTGAGGGAGTTCAAGTATCCCAGGGTCTTGTTCTCAAGGGAGGGGAGAATGGAGCATGAGTGGGACCGGAGAATTGGAGCTGCTGGAGCGGTATTGCCCTCCCTTTACCAAACCATCGTTACCAAGAGAGAGCTGAGCCAGAAGATAAGCTTTCGATCTACTGGCCATGAAAGCTGGGTCATGACTGAAAGAACAAGATCACGGATACAAGCAGCTGAGATGAGGTTTCTTAGGAGGGTGTCTAGTGTCTCCCTTAGAGATAGGGTGAGAAGCTCAGACATACGTGAGGGACTCAGAGTGGAGCCGCTAGTCCTACAAATAGAAAGGAGCCAGTTGAGGTGGTTCGGGCATCTAGTAAGGATGCTACTTCTACTTCACCGTTGGGTTCTCTCAGCACCGTATTCTTTAGTCCCAACAAGTGCAAATGTCCGAGCACTTTGGTCTCCCATAGTTCATACTATGTTTCATCTCCGTCGAAAAATAGTCGAGGCATCCCGTTTGTAAAGTTACCTCGTAGCTCCATGATGCTATCTGTTAGCCGTTAGCATGCTGTCCGTCCCGACTTTCAATCGTTAATAAAACATCCAATACTCTTCCCCAAGTTACTCCTGGGCTCATAACATGTTGAGCTTTGCAGCTTCACCAGCGCGGAACTTGGAGGAATAACCTGACAAAACCAATATTAATGTTCAGGCATTAAGGCATATTTATTGGAGACACATTGAAAACCTCAAATGGGTGTTGTCTGGTCATGGAGGGAACTCGGAGAACAGCACAAAACTGAGCGTGACCCAAACACAACGTGATGACGCAATCCATAAACTTACGCTCCCTTGTGGCAGAAACAAAACATCTCAGTACACAGCAGTGCAATAATACAGTATATACAACTGAATACACAAAATAAAGAATGTCTCTTAACAATTACAAAGACAAGTTTGCAAAGTTGAAACTGAAACATTACCAGTGTTACTGAAAACATATGCAAAAGAAAAGGTGGCACCAGCAGGAAAAATTAAAGTGAAGGTGAAATATGAAACCAAAATCGAAAAAGAGAAATGAATCAGTTCAACTGGATCAGAAGTTTATTTAGAAATGTTTCGTCACCCACCAGGTGACTTCTTCAGTCTGAGCTGAATGCAAACATCCCCCCTTATAAACATACCACACAACAGTAGGCTGGGTTCATTTGCAAGTTGGGTGATCAAGTGCACATTCAGTGGGAATGAGCATAATTCACAATGACAGATGTACTCTCAGGCCACTACCCCTATTCCAAGATGGTCGTTCCCTCTTTACATAAATGGCCTCCTTCACCCCCCTTTCAAACCAGCGTCCCTCCCTATCAAGGAAGTGAACATCATCACCCTTGAAATAAAGGCCACTAGCCTGTAGATGGGTGTAGACCGCAGAGTCTTGGCCTGACTTGTTGGCTCTCCTATCCTGTGCCATCCTCTTACCCAGCGTCTGTTTGTACGCTACACTACTGTGTTTGTGCCGGGGGACCCGATCCTTGGGGTTGACCAACTTTCGGCGCAGTGTGTTCAGGGGTTTGAAAGCAACTGAGATACGATGTTTGGAATATACGCGTCTCGACTGTTCCGGTACTCCCGCCACATACGGAATCACTACCGGTCTACGCTGTGGCTCCTCCTCTCCTCCCTCCACTTGGCTGGAGCTCTGTCCGGGAGGCTTCCTGGCTTTAACAAACGCCCAGTTAGGGTAACCACACTTAACCAGGGCCTGTTTAATATGGGAGTTCTCTTCCTCCCTGGCCACTGAGTCAGTGGGGATGTTTTCAGCCGGGTGGTACTAAGTCCTGATGACTCCCAGTTTATTCTCCAGAGGGTGATGGGAGTCAAACCACAAATACTGGTCCGTATGTGTGGGTTTGCAGTACACACTCACAATCAACCGTCCCCCAACACCAACCTTCACCTCACACTCTAATAAAGCCAACACTTTATCTTTTGCATCATCCCTTGTGAATTTGATGTGGGTGTATACTGAGTTAATGTGTTCAGTGAATTGTGGTTATCGCTAATGTCTGCCGTGAAAATATACCAAATTCATACAAAAAAACATCGCTGCTAAATCACTCTCATCTGTGTAATTTTAATTGCACCGCTTTTTCAGCCTGCCCACTATCCAATCATAGCGTGTTTCTGGCGCTCTTCTCTAAAGATTAACACTAGCAATGTCCAATCACAGTGTTCTAAGAAAGTGGGGGGGGACTACACCAGCTAAGTAGTACAAAATGAATAACGTATTAAGCCAAGCCCGTCTCAGCTACTGTACTAAGTGTACCACGGTTGAAACGCAGCTAATGTAGCAAGAAGGAAAGGTAGCCAGCTCCTGGCAAGCTACCCTTATATGATCAAATATTTTGCCTGCATGCTTGTGCGCTTTATTGAATTCCTACAACAAATTGAAGAGTTTCTACAAATTCATAACCCCACACTAGCAGATCAAATGACCAAGTCATTTTCGATTAAAACAGCATACCTGGCTGATATATTGTAGTTTGTATAATGATGTATTCAACCTCATGAAGATCCATAATTCATGCCCTTGTCAGTTGTTGAAATCAGATCTTTGACAGTCAACAGTGCATTTTAATCTTGTTTTTTTTACTTCAAGCACTCGTTACTGTTGCTGCAGATAAGCATGTTATTTCAATAACTTCCACTGCTGTGTGTGAGATCTAATATTTAACTTACCTCTCCGTTCTACCAACTCTGGTCGCTTGGCACCTTCCCCTCTCCGTATCTGCTCCTCCCGATCACGACTAATGTATGTCCTGGCTCCTCGCTGGTGGAATGACCTTCCCACGGCAGCCAGAACAGCAGAAACCCTGACCATCTTCAAGAGCAGATTAAAAACTCATCTCTTCCGCCTGTACCTTTCCTCCTCCCATCATGTCCTAGCTCTAAATCCTAATTTTAGCCCTATTCCTTTTCTTGATTTCGGTGTACTTGGTCTAGGCATATGCAATCATGTTAGTTTATTTTAGGTTTGTGTTTCTTAGTTGATGTTGCATTGGAGTATTATGATTGCACTAGGATTGTTATCTAGCTTCTAGTGTTGCCCCAGTATCCGTTGTACCTTGATCCTATGCACTTGTTGTACGTCACTCTTGATAAGTGTGTCTGCAAAAGGCCTGTAATGAAATTATGAATGAAATTAACTTAATAAATTAATACTTCTTAAAACGCTTCATGGTGTCTGCCTCTTTATTTTTTAGTTTGCTGCGATTTTCAACAACTCTGCTGTACTTACTTCCTGACTTCAGCCAATCTTTTCTGTGACAAACACCCAACATTAATATATATGTGTGTGTGTGTGTATATAT
>OMLC01103227.1:6784-27524 GCA_900302585.1 Regalecus glesne | reverse complement strand
CTCTAGAACATCAACAGGAAGGAGGAAGTGGTAGCATGTGTCTCCTCCAAGTCACATGACCACTAGCCCTCACTAGTCCACACATCATGGTCTGGTGGGGAAAGCACAGTGCTTGGCCGTCAGAGGAGAATGAAGCAGAGTACTTTCCCTTCACTTAACCAAGAGGCCTGGATGACCCAGAGGGGGACACTAGTGAACCCAGAATACTTTATCCAACCTAACCCTTATAGCCATGTGAGGCTTAGCCCATTATGACCCACTAACTATGGACCTCTGGCTGTGGTTGGAAACGGCGCAGTCGGGATTCGAAAACCCGACTGCATGACACAGAGATGCACTGAACATAGGTGTCATACCCCCCTACACCACCGGAGGTCTACTCACGTTGTGATCTTCTGACAACAGGGTTCAAGGTGTTGGACAGGTTGTTTGGAGTCGCGATTGACTTTCTATTATCAGCAATGTGGTTACACTCAGCGAGCACCGGTAAAAGCATTGACACATTCCTTCAATGATGAAGCCACTGACTCTCCTTCGGCTGGTGTGTGTTAGATCATGCTAGTGGCATTACTCTGGTCATCTAACATTACACACATTTTCCTCTGCTTTTCAGGGTATGCAGCAGGGTACACACAGACCAATTTTAGAACATGATTTCCTTGGCGTGCCTTGCCCCATAGCTCTGTACACCCTGGATGTGGTGACGGTGGAGTCTGGGTGTTCTTGCTCCCCACCTTGACCCTCTGTGGGTGTGTGGGGGCACATTAGCTGTCCACGATGGTTGTTAGTCGGACTCTTTCACCACCCATGGTGGTGGGCCAGCATGTAGTGCTGAAACATGATCCACAGAGCATGTTGAAGGTAACCCCCCCCTCAGGCTGTTTTGTAAGTAAATCAAGCTCCTCACTTGCCCTTAGGTTCAGTCCTTCAATGCCATTGCGAAACATAGACGTCCAAGCCACAAGTGTCTCAAACACCTTGACCCCTGTTGTCAGAAGGTCAGCAGCGAGTTCTGACGTTTCCATTGGCCCAGGCCTTGATGTACATTGGACATCCTAGTTTTCTGTTTCAAAGCCTGGTATGTTGAAAGCAGGGGAGTGATGATTAGGCTGCTATCTACCTGGAGTCTCTGTTAAACACCCTGGGGTGTATCTTGTGGTTGATGTACACCCAGGTGTGTATCTAGTAGCTTCCGGTATATGTGTAGTAACTATGACATAACCTGGTGTGTATCCTGTAGCTGCTGTGCCCCTGGGTGTATATTCAGTGGTGGCTACGACACACGCCGGTGTGGCTGCTGCATATCCAGGTGTATATGTAGTAGTTGTAGCCCACCTGGGCGTGGCCACGGCATGCCAGGCTGAAGGTCTGGTGGAGGCAGCATACCTAGGTGTGTACCCAGTTACACTTTGTGGCATATCGTGATCCAGGTCATGTGTATCATGGTACTCTGATGGAGACTCTTCATGGTCCTTTTCTTCCCTTCTCATCTCAGAGTCATTGTGGAAGTGGTTCCTAACATCTTGTTCGATGTGTTTGAGTGGCTGAGGTGTGGCAACAGATATACCTAGGCTGCTTACTTCAATGTGTTCGTTTTGGCCTTCAGCTGCCATCTCGAGGACTGTTGCCGCAATGAGAGCAGCTTCGGTCTATCCGTGTGTTCTCAACCTCCATGTTGATTTGGCGTTTGGTAAACCCAGCGTTGATGCAGGTGGCTTCGGCTACAGTCTACGCTTGGGCCTCTGTCAGGCTTCTATTTGACCTATCCGATCGACGTGAAACTGATGATATGGCAGATCCACACTCTGATCTGACTTCCATCTGGGAGACGGCGGGGAGATTCCTCCATGTCGAACATATTCGGGACGAGGTCCTCAGCGGAGCACTTCACATATCTGCATTCTTTTTACCCTTCTGCGCTCAGTTATGTGGCTCTACACAGCCTAGACAGCTAGCGAAACATAGTGGTGCCTTCTCAGGACGCCGCAGATGGTTTTCATAGCGTTCACTTTAAACCACAGTTTGTAAAGCTAAATAATGCAAAAGATACAGACATGTTTCAATAAACAGAGGATCATTCTGTGCCCAGACACGAATCCCACATATTTCCCCAAATAATGTACTCCAATTCAACAAGAAGCTCATTCCAGAATACAAGATTAGCTAGCAATTACCTAGATTAACAAACACACATTCCCCTACATCTCCTGCGCTCCAACCTAAGCTAGCCATAGCCCACTAGCATCACCAAGCACGCGCCTCCAGCCATTGCTAAACATTCAATCTATCATGTAGAACCACAAAAAAAGGCATTTATCCTTAACATTGAATGAAGAAATACTCACAGACTGACCAGTGTCGAAGCACAAGACGTATCAAATGAAGATATAGAACTTCTTCACTAACGTCTTCATTAGGCTGCAAACTCAACCACCAAGAAATGTCTGTAGCGGCTCAATGCCACTGCATGCTCTGCGCCACTAGTTGGCAGTGTTCATCAACAGTACCCAACAAAGCGAGAGACAGAACAAACTCTAAGATCAATACTGCAGAGTTAATTGATGGATAGTAGAGGAAGGGTAGAAATAAATCAGTGCATTCGTCCTCCTATTCCTCTGCACACATGTAATATCTCATCTGTCAACTCGATTCAATTTTATCTGTTATTTTATGATAATTTGTTCTTGAGCTTGTCGTGTACGTTTTTAGTTCAGTTTAATGCCACTGTGTTGTTTTCATATTTTCTTTTTTTGTTTTCTTTTAAATGTTTCTTCATTTTTTAACATGTTCAAAATCAAATCAAATCAAAGATATGCTGTTCAATATGTTCTTCTTTGTCTGTATTCTGAACGTAATTCTACAAAATAATCCTCAATAAAGAGTCCAACAGATATAATTTGTTCAGAAGAGGAGCATGATGAAGTCACTACCTATGATATCCTTCCTCCTCCTCTAATGCTCAACTAATAAACCTCAGGAATAAACCTAAGGTTTGGTTAGTTGCCTTTTAAGGTAGATGGCTTAGAACGGACAGTTTGTTAACCCAGTCTAATTATTTAAGGTTTATTTACGGGGTCGACCAGCGTGATCTCCAGATTGCGTTGGTGCCCTAAAGAAATCCAACTCCCAGGACGAACAGCGTCAGAATTAAAGGGACCGGCGCGGCGGTGGAAAAAAACTAGTCGGCTCGGTGGCGTCACCTCCGGCAGAACGTTCCAGCGGGTTTATCGTGGACTTTAAAAGAGGCGCATTGAAACGGAGCGCACGTCATGTTGACAGGTGAACATTTAAAGGCTGAAAACCGGGAAACTAGCAGGATGCTCTAATCACTCGATTCACCCCAAATTGACACACATAGAGGGGGGGAAAAGCGTCAATCTACTGGTTTATGTGTAGATAGATGTGACTGTCTACGTGCACGTAAAGACTCCGTCGTTTGATTTACAAATATAATAGTAGTACTGTCCTCGGACGTCAGTTCAGGTAAGATGATATTGGATGATATTCGTGTTTTTTTTCCATAAAGAGACACCGCAAACGAAACGGGCTTGACTTGGCTTAGCTTGACTTGAATAGTTTCGGTTGTGTTGCATAGGCCTACGAATAGCAGTGCCATCATTAACTGTGACGCAGTTTTGTCCTTGTGTCAAACCCATGCAAATCTAGGTGATCCACTTTGCACCTTTCCGATGTTGATTTGGATCACTCAAAGTATTATTATTATTATATATATGCCGACGTCCTTTGAGATAAATACAGCCTATGTGGCATCGTATGTATCTCCATTGCAGTAGAATAGCGCCTTGCTTGGTGCTGAGGAGAGAAGGCTGCTCGTCTGCGTCCATTACATTACATTGGTCCCTTATTTCCCGTCGGTTCTGTTGGTGTAGATATTATATGTGTAAGTTATGGAAAAACGAATGATTGCAACTATTAAACATGCACACTTGTATAACCCGTTGCCTCCTTATTAAAGATAACTTAATGCAATTCTCGTAATCCAAAAAAGGCTGAATCAGTTAATCTGGACATTTATCGAAAGCTGACTGCAGGTATCCACTCGTATAAACAACAATGACACAATGGCTGAAACCAAATGTATTATTTATGGAGTTGGTGATACCTGCAGGTCAGCTTTAACTGAAAATGTCACCCGTTTGAGTGATGTAATGTTTCTTTCAATAAATGGTGTACCTAGATGAACCGATTCAATCTTTTCGGTCTTCAATCTTTAGTGAAGAATTTCCATCATTCTCTTGTCAATACAGCATGAGCATCGGTAATGTCCGATCAGGTCCAATCCAACCCAGTGTTTGTATCAATCCATTCTAAATCCTTGTCTATTTCAACTCAGGCAATTGGGATTAGCAGCATTGCTTTATTCTAGGATAGCCATCCACAGTTTTGACTAAATCTGTGTAAAGATTTGTATGAAACAGCCCATATGATTTAGATTGTCGTGCTTGGAAAATAATCTCTTATGATGTTTTCCATATATTTTGACATGTAGACTAAGGTGTCTGGTTGATTGGCTTTGGTCTCCAGAGTGCCACAATTTCCAACACATTTAAGTGATGTGCATGTGTGGATTGTTTGTTTGTTTGTTTTCAGCTGCTGTACTAAAGTAGAGACAACCATGATTCTGCTGACTCCCTCCTCTGGTAAATGCTTTTTCTCAATCTCATCTAATGATCAGGATTATTGTAAACCCTCGAGGACACGTTCGTCAGAGACTACAGACTACTGTAGGTTTGTTTGCACTCAACTAGAATCGAAGCGATCTGCTCATGTGTAATTTGCTCTTATGGATGGTCAGGACCCAATATGGTGGAATGTATTCTTGTAGTCTTGTAAGAAAAAAAACTGTATAGCAAGAAATATATTTCTTGTTAAAATCAAATTGATTATTTAGGGATACTTTTGAGACTGCTACTTTCATTCACTCTGAGACTAACACATGGAGCTCACTCTGGAAGAGAACAACCGTACAAGGTGTAGACTACGATGGGCCAAGCTTACTTACATGGCTTGGGTTTGGTCAATTCTTCATAAAGTAACCAAAAGCATATATGTTAAAAGGAAGAGCGATTGTTAACATTTCCCCATGAGTTGGGGACAGCTCATAGCGCATAATAATGGCGTAAAAGTTGTGGGAACAGAGAAATGTAATAACTGCTTATTATTCATGAATGAGCATGCATTATAGTGGTTACATCTTATTGAATTGCATTCCATCTCGTATAGTTTGTTCCTCTAAACTTTGTTTGGCTCTGTTTTTGATATGGTAGTCTTCTATTTCCACGGGGACATTTGGCAAATATGTGTAATACATTTCTTTAGAATACAATAACCAGGCATGAAAATAAGCCTGTTTTTAGTATAATACAATGGCTAACTTCCATTCTAATGCTATCCAAATACAAATTTACCAAAATTTTCCATTGTATTTCATAATCATGAGAATCACTGTTGACTAAAATGGCTTATTTTGTGAAATTAACCCTTAATGTCATTTGTCCAATAAATTTCCATCACTGAAAACTTCCTCAGCTGTGAAATAGCTTCTTGTTTTTTTCATTTAGTCATGCTGTCTGTTACCAGGTAACATAGCAGCATGGTTGCCCAACGAGAGCTTTCCCACCATGCCTTACACTCGTTAGGCAGCAACCCAGAAATAGACATGCTTGAAAATGTCAATGTGCCTGGCTCTGTTGTCAGTCCTCTGTTTAGTGGTGATTGAGACAACGTGTTAACTAATCAATATATCCCTTTAACAACTCAGCATGGGCCCACAGATTTATGGGGCAAACAGAGATTTATTGCATGAGTGTTCCTCTGATGATATAAATTGTTTTGAGATTTGATAGATTTGAATCTTCTGAGGAACATTTGACAAAATAAAGCTACTTGGCAATGATATTTGAGATAAGATGCCAAATTTATCTGCATTGATTGATCTACATTGTTTTCCCACGAGAGGCTTTTGGATTGCAATGCTAGTTACCAGGTTGATATTTGCTTAAAAGTTCTACATAAAATAAAAAAGCATGCTCTCAGCTAAAAGTTTGAGGTTTTGTTGGCTTTCTTTTGTGTCTCATACAATGTTTTCTTTCAGATGAAGAGTCTCTTGAACTCGCCTGGCTTTGGATTCACAGGAAGTTCAGAATGAAAAACATAATAGTAGGATCATGACTTTAACCCTTTTCCCAAATAGACACTAGATTGGCTAAAGGGTTATTTCTGCAAGGTGTGGATATATTGCAGTTTTGGGAGTTTTTTTCTGTGCCTATACTCATGAACAGTATTATGAGTTTAGAGGAATAAAAAAAGTCTCTGGGAAATCGAAACTCCCAAGAGAGCAGGCGGAGAGAAACAAAGATTGCTTTGTTTTGTCTTCATTAGAAATCATTACAGCTTTGCTGGGGGAGAAGCAATTCTGGCAGGAATGAGGCAATGTCAGCAGTCATTAAATGTTGCGGAGCAAGGTGACAGGTTTATGTGGGTTTCACCTTATATATTGTTATCAGTACGCAAACATGGCAAAGTTATCATTACAGGATCTGTTGATCACATTTGCATCAGATACATTTCCTAATGAAAATGAAAATGATCATAATTAAAGATAATAGAAAATAATATTTGTTATTAATAACAACAATAATAATAATAATAATAATAAAATCCTATGAATTGTTCTGAGGTTGTCCAAAAATATACAGTGTTTTGTGGAAAAAAGTTTTCACACGCAAAACTTGAAAAAAGGAAACTAGGGGATGTTGGAGCTTGATTGTCATATCACAGTCTAATAGTTCTGCATTTAGGCCTGGGAGTGTTATTTCTAGATTTGAATAGTTATTTATGTGAGTGTTGGCATTTTAGGACACTTATGTTTCATCAGATCAACTGGCGAACGGATCTGATGCTTGTCTTGTGTCGATATGAAACTCACAGTGTTGCCTGTAGTCAGACGGCTTATGTAGTGTTTCTATAGCTTGTTCCCAATCTGTGTGCATTTGATCTCTTATAAGGGCATATCTAAATCCTAACCCCAATTGTGTATCTTCTTCATACACTGTCCTATTGACATTCCTTGTGTAGAAACACTGCCACTGTGTGAATATATGCAGCATTTAATTATGCTATTTTTGTGACAGTTTGTAACAAATGCCAGCATTTTAGTGTTTCATTCTGAAAATGGATAAGTGTATCATAAAGTTCCCCTCCATCCAATAAACATACGTCTCGGTAAGTGATGTTTCTTTCTATAAACCGGAGGAATCTATTTAAACATGTTGCTAAACTTTGAGAAAAAATATCGGAGAAATTTAAACCCACAAAAGATGCGACAGTAATTTGCAACATACCGTATGTACTCCAAATACATTGTAGAGAGAAAAATATTACATGATTGTGACTTTCATCAGCACTCTGTGATTATGTTTAGATACATTGCACTTTTTTTCTCTCACACTATTGCTACACTGGCATGTTTTATGTACAGAATGAAATAGATTGAATAAGCTTTCTTTTCCTATGATGAAATGTTCAGTGTCCTGATTGGACATCTTTACTATGATCATGAGATCACAGTAGGGATATAGTTTTTCTGAAACCCACGCAGCGGTATTCAGCAAATAGCCTCAAACACTCCACAACCACTACTAACTGTTGTTGTTGTTTGTTCTCAGGTTTCTTTCACCGAGCCAACAAGCTCTTTTTGATTGAGCAGGCCAAAGGACTTCGAATCAAGGAATTTGCACGTAAAAATGCTGCTAATGCTCTGTCAGTAGCCAACATGGTTGTGGGCATGGCCTCCATCCTCAGCAGTCTCAATGGGTAGGTGAACACAGTATTGGATTTTTTTCCTGCTAAAATGTGAAGTCAATGACACGGCCAAAATTCCTGTATGGATCTAACCTGATTTTCAGTTTTGTAATGACTTGTAATATATTAGAATTTATCGTAAGAGGTGTCATACATTGGCACTTGTGTTTTTAATCTGTTGGATACTTTAATTTGATAGGGTTCCTACTCTCTTTAGGATATGATTTTCCAGGAGATTTTTCATGGTATATTTCCATGTGGCTATGTTGACAGCTGCTGTTCACAGAAATCACATTATTCAGTATTAATGGAAGCCTTAACAGTCTTTAATTGGACTGTCTAATTTTTAGTTGGTCTCCGAACCCTCGCCTCACTCCTCTCAAAACCCAACTTAAACAATTGTTGTGTAATTTCAATGGTTAAATGCAATCTCAAGTAGATCAGTGGATAAAATAACTTCTCTGACCAAACGTGACCATTTGCCATGACCTCAATAATATTTTGCTGACGATTATATTTTTCTAGGCGGTCTCCCATTATTAGAAAACTAATCAAAAGTTCCAGGTTGTCTAGGATACATGGCAAACCGTGTGTGATTTTGCCTTGAGGCTATACAAATTAAACACGACCTTACTCGAAATACATTTACGTGTTTGTTGCCACCCTTCTTTTCAAAACCAGTCAACGTCGTATTAAAAAATGATGGTCAAATGCTGTTCTAAACAGCTGAGCTACAGAGGGCAAAATAAAGAGGGACATTTTTGCTACAGCTAGGACTGACAAAGTTCACATCAAGTTCTTTTGTAATGATTTTGAGTTCCAACTGTCACCATTCATTCCGCATTTTACCGTAATCCCACTGACGTAAGTTGTAAACGTTGATGTGGGACTGTTGTCATTGAATACTCCACTTCACACCGCTTGCTGTCTTTTGTCCAGGCACCATTATGCAGCATGCTGGCTGGTTCTGATTGGCTACCTGTTGGACCTGGCAGATGGAGCGGTTGCCAGGCGACTAGATGCCTGCTCTGCACTGGGTGAGTGGAGTGGCGTGCTCAGTAGCTCCCACCAAAGATACATTTGAGCTGAGAAAACAGCAGGACTCAACGCACATCCTCTAAACTGTATGTTTTTTTCAACATCCAAATCAAAGAAAGAGGGTATAACTGAAAACCTGTTGAACAGCTGAAGAACACGTCTACCTTGCTAACTGCTCGAGTAAGGGTAACTGTAACATTGGGCAATTGTACTTACACACTATAGTACCCTAGTGAGAACAGAACAAGTGTCTGCCTCTGGATCTTGTATGTTTTTCATACCTTTATCTATGGTATTTTTTTGACTGCCCGTTTAAAATGGCTTTTTAACATGAATGTCTTTTGCTGACAGTTAAATTTCCCTATCAGGAACAATATATATTAACTTGACATGACTTAGGTAAAATAGAGCTTCATCAAATCAGTGTCACCTGTTAGTTTGATATTATATTTCTGAGGAGTCTGCTGCATATTCAGCAATATGTATTTTAGGTTTATGTTTATAAAGAACATAAATTAATGGAGAGAAGCAGCTTCATATATTCCTCGTAATTCAGTTATCAATAGAGAGCTACCCTTCAAAAACAAGAATATCACTAGGATGGCAATAGCATGACATCTTATACAATAAGTCAAAACACAAAAGTGATTTTTCTCAATGGTCCAAAATAGCTCCAAGCTACATCACAAAGCATTTTTGGCTGCACATTTTTCCAAGCGCTTTGTGTCCTGACAGGGTTTTTCTGCATGACTTTGCAAGTGGTTGTTGTTTTGCCCTCCCTCCCCTCATCTTTTTTGTCAATTGAACAATCACTTTCTGATTAAGCACCCTAATTCCATGGGATCATACTCCAATTGTCTATTTTATCCCGTTGCTTTGGGTTCTCTGCATATCTGAAATTGCTAAAATTGTTGACCCTGGTCGGTGAAATTCCATCTCATTAGCTGCAGCTGGGGTCAGAATCACCCCATCCTCGTCCACTGAAAACATGCTCCATACTTCTGTGGGATAAAGAGACCAAAGTATTTGGGAATGCTGTTTACAGAATGTTGGCCTGTTGGGCTGACAATGGAATTTTTGCACAACAGATTTTTGCATGTGCACACACGTGCATTGCACATTCACATGCATACAAACACACATGCGCACATGAACGCATGCACACCTAAGTTGGGAATCGTCACCATGGAGAGTTGACAAACTTGATATGATATAAAATGATGGAACACTTGGGAGCCATTATTATTCAACGCTGGTTACTGTCACTCCACACACTTCTAACACTGTCAAGGGCACTGTCATTTCAGATTACCAGTGGTATAGCCAATCTCTACAATACAAGCTTTAAATGACTAGATGTGCATCTCGTATCAAAGTAGAATTTTTACACTTTCCTCTTTCTCTTGCTCAGGAGCCAAGCTAGATGATTTTGGTGACTTCACCACCTTTGGCATTGCTACATCACTGCTCCTGAGGACACCCAACCTGTTGGACAATGTCCTGTGCATGTGTTACGTCATGTCTGTGTTTGTCCGACTTTGCTTTTTCTCAAGTGGTAAGAGAGAAGTCCTGATAATCAAACATAGCTCCCTGCTGTCTATTATATTGATTATGTCAAAATAGATTATTATTTCATCAAAATACTTCCACCAAACAGTGATTGTTAGTCAAAGATGTACATGATATCTGAAATGATTTACAATGGTTTTTGCCCTTGTGTGGCCCATAGGGATCCCGTTTATGTACCGCGGCCTGCCATGTATCTACTCTTCAGGCATCCTGGCCAGTGTTGCTCTTCTTTCAGGGGGCAACATGGGTGCATTGCGGGTCACTGCAGTGGCTATGATTCTTTTTATGATCAGCCAGAACTTCTACCCCCACGATCGTGTCTTGGAGTCCCAGGCCTGGAAGAAAGCAGTTTATGCTGGAGGTGAGGCCAGTCTTTGAAAGAAATTGAAAGCAAATTTGTTCACTTGGAGTATAGATGTCAAGGATAGGAATAATGTGGGTCCCCGGAAGGGGGCTGATTAATGCTCAAGGCTATATATCATTATGATCGAAAATAATCAATTTTTTAGCTCTACTGTGATCCACAAATTGTCAGTCATCAGTATTTGTGTTAACTAAGCTAGAAACTTGTACTTACCACCCTCACTTAAATATTTAAGTTTAAAAAAACTACAAATAAAAAAATGAAAATAAAGGATTCCCTTATCAGTCCCGCAAGGGGAATTTTGGATTTCTCTGCATTTTTGACCCAACCTATTGTATAGGAGCAGTGAGCTGCCAACATATGCTATATCAACATGCTATATGCAGGACCGAGGATCGATCCTGCAACCTTCCGATTGCCAGACGACCGCTCTACCCTCTGAGCTATGCCACCCCCCCCATAACGTAATATTTAATTTAATTTTTAAAAAATCTACTTGAGGGTACTCCCCAACAAGATCTAGTAAATTCCACAACAGCAGCTTGGGACACTGCCAACTAAATCTGAGATTCTACGGTTCTCACTAACATCTTTTTTGTATTTTGTTTTTTTGCAGGAGTCATCATGGTGTTCTGTTCCTCTTTCCCCCCTGCATGTGTTTACTACCTGCTGTGGTCAGTATCCTACATTTTGTTTCCGACATCCCTTTGGAGCCGCAAAGTGTAAAGGGAGTTGTGGCCCCATCCCAAACTCCCAATGGGCTTACTACAGGGCCGTCCGAGTGAACTGAGGCTTCCAGACTAGTGCTGCCCTCTACTGCCATGGAGGTTTCAAGCTGATCAGGTTCACCCATAGCAGAAGACCACTTGTATTTAACACCTTTTTTTGATGTGACAAATCAAAAGATAAAATTATAGTGATTAGAATAAAGATTATGGATTGTAAAATATTTTAAGGTTGGTAGAATTAACATTTCATGCTGATGTCATGTATAGTATGATGCTTTGTGGTACTATGACATGTTTTTACTCGAGGCAGGTTGGGAGTGGCTTGTTCCAGATTTTATAGTTCCAAGTCTGTTGATCTGATGGGTCATGGGAACACCATGTATGTAATATCCCAAGCAATATATTAACCCAATCAACAATCATGACATCTACATGTCATGAATGTCAGCATTTAGCTACACGTAAAACAATCCGAGGGGCAAAGTGTAATAATAGCTTACCTTCTGAACATAATATGAGACAATATGATTTTCTAGAAAATAATATACATGACACTCCTGAAATAGATATTTATTTGCTCTGTACTTTGATTTTAAATATTTTAATTTCCATCATAGCACAATGTGATATTTGTTTTACATTGTTTAATGTTGCTCAAGCAGATCGACTATTTCAGACATGCAAAAGTCCTCTGTGTTGTCCTTTAATCATGGTTTATTTATTCAGTTATGGGCATTTATTCAGAATAATGACTGTGTTGTGTTAGCTGATTCATCACCTGTTAGTGACTGTACAAGAGTTAAGGTCAATTTTATTTTTGTTTTCTCAGTTTGGGAGGTGAATTTCTTTAAGAATCCTATCTCTGTCATTACAGAAAGACTGTTATATGGAGCAGCAGTTTCTCTTTTGAGTTGATTGAAGGGGAGGTGAAATGACCTCGAACCAGGTTTTCAGGAAACTTTCACATTTCAAGATTTTCAGCTCTTGTCAAGCTGGGAACTCTGTCCAAGGAAATATATGTTAAATTCTTTTTTCTGATTTCATGGGATAACTGTATATTTTGCCTCTGTTTTAAGAGGCTTTGGTATTTCACTTCCTAATAAGATCAAAAGAAAGTGAAAAAAGATAGCTTGTTGAAGACTTGTCTGTTTTAGCAAGCCCCAGTAGAAGTTTTTTTTTGTCTCATCACGCTGTGATTGTACATGGTGAGGGACAAAACCGGGAAACTATATTGTTTTCCTGTGTGTTGTGAGAGGCCTGATAAAGGTAACTGTACAGGAAAAAAAAGTTAAATGTCTGCTCTGTTGAAACCTAAGAATTTAGATTCTGGACTTGTTTCATTCAGCCTATATCCACCATATTTGAGGCAGCTCTCATTGATACCAGAAAAAAAGGCATTATATTGGGGACATTGTCAACAATGATTTAAATTCTATATCACAAAAACCCTTAGGTCACCTTCAAACCCTCTTCTTCTGAATAAAAATTTCCCCACTAATCTTTTGATGATGAATTCTGATCAGGCAGAGTGTTATTCATTGATAATAACCAAAACCAGATGTTTAGAAATTAAAGTAAAGCTCCAAGCTATGCAGAAGCATTTTTATATGGTTTATTATAACTGGAGAAAGTCACATGCCTTCAGCACACACACACTGAATACAAAATGATGGTTTATTTGCCATGTTTTCATCATTAATTAAGGCAGCATAGCTCTGGGGCTAGGGGAGTCATCTGGTTAGATTGGTGGTTTGATCCCCAATTCCTTCAGAAAGCGTGTCCTTGAGCAAGACACTCGACCACTAACTGCTTGGGACAACAGGTGGAAATTAGCCTGGTGGCTAAATCTAGCATATTTACATTCTAAATGTTCATTAATATGTACTGTCCCTATAAAGGAAATTATTATTATTATTATTATTATTATTATCATTATTATTATTAGTGTGCGAATGCTCTGGTTTTCTAACTACATGGTCACAGTTGTATGTGCATCCCAAAAGCAGTTAAATTAAACTTCCTTTACCATATGATATAACAAAAAGTTATCTGAAGTACAGTATTTTTTATTGTGTATATTTTGACAATAAAAGGAGGCAATTATAACATTGTTTGCGTTCAGAATTCTATAAACCACATCATTGTCGACACAAGAGATGAACTGCTCTTTACATTTTCACAAATGTGGAAAACTGTTTCTAGTTTTAGGGCTCTAACTTTTAGGACAAAAATCATTAGCTTACTGAGCTACATGATTTCCCTTCAACACACTTACCATCATTGTGTATTCCTGAATGTTTGACCAAAAGATAGATTTTTTTCCTTATGTTTTTTTCTTGGTTGATATTTTCTATGCCTGCTTGCAGATGTTTAAGTGTGCAGACCTGCCCTCTTGTTGTAGTCAAACACATCTATGGCGCCAGCGACCTTAAGTGCTTCAGTGGCAGCTATGTACATGCTGGACTCTAACAGCTTCATGATGGCTGAGAATGTAGGCCGGTCCTTGAAGCTCCACAGCCAACAGTACTTCATAAGGTCATACCTAAGTATACAGATAAGTAGTAGTAGGTTGAATATGTAGAGATTAGGTGGGGACAACAAATACTTGTTTGAGCAGCGGCATTAGAGAGAGCACTTTTTCATGGTCGGACAGTTATGATCAGCACGAGCTCATAGAAAAGTCTGACATGTAATGTTGTGTGAGGGTTAAAGTGTTTACTTACAGTGGTCCTCCACAGTTCTCCGGTCTCTTCATTCGGTAGTATCCCTGTAGCTTTGACAGAACAGATGATGGCTCCAGCTCAGGATATGGAGGAGAACCTGGGATCAAAAGAGTCAAGTCATAACACAAGCAAATCATGACAACAAACTTTCATAAAGCATGAAGAATAAGGTAGCTTTCATTACAGACTACTGAACAAGTGGTCAAGGTGTAAAGCTGATAACAGATCAGAAATGAGCTTAATACCCACAATAAAAACAGTCAAGGATATACATATATATACTATTCAGAAAGGTGATTTATAAAATATTATCAATGCAATACAGATGATAAGTGATTAGACATCAATACAATACCTAAGGTGATCATTTCATACAGCAGGATTCCAAATGACCATCTTGGAGGAAAAATGTTGCTCATTAATAAATTCAGCTACACAACATGAGCACGGACAAAGAACAATTCCCTTAATGCTATGTATATTCATAGAGTATTTATGAAATTACCTAAATAGAACTAATTACAAATGCACCAAATGTATGTAAGTATACTCTGCAAATATTGTCGGTTATCGAATAAATATAAAACTTCCTCCCCTTACACGTCACTCCTATCTATGGTGGGGTGCTTCATGAGCCTCTCTGGAGCCTGCCATTTGAGAGGCACCTCCACTGGCCTGGGCCTCGCCGCAGAATCAGTCTGACCTCTCGCAAATGCAGCACACAACCCAGACACCCTGGCAGAGAGGCCCGAGCCTATCAGTATGTTCCTGGCGGCAACATCACCGTGCACCAGCCTGTGCTCTGACATTAGATAATCCTGAGGTGGAAATAAACAGATCATTTAGAAGTAGAATAGATGTCACTGAACTATAATGAGTGGCAGGGGCCTTTCTATGTAGTTTGCTTCCTTGTTATAACGTGCTGATAGATTTTACCATAAAACACCAAGTTAATGAATTAATTCATAAATCCCATTTTCTAAACCTGTTAACTGAATTGTTTGTGTGGCAGGTTCGTATGTTGCTGCCGCTGATCTCATTTGAGTGCATCTGTTGAGAATTTACGAGTGGTGCACAAAGAGAGACACACTCACCAAGCCAGCTGCCACCTGTTTTGCAACCACAAACACGGACCTCTCGGAGAATAGATGCGACTGATCCCGGTCGACTGGATCCTGCTTGAAGAACAGAAGAATTCCTCCTTTACTGAGCTGGAATGAGGGGGTGAGTATTTCTTACACTATCTTACACCATGTTCATCGTTTTCCTCTTACATTTCTGAGAGTCCAGAGAAAGCACAGCAAGTTTCCTGGACTGCAGGCCTCTAAGACCATGTACATGGGCAGGCACCGGGTCTGACAGTACAACATCCTCACCACATTTTCATGTTTGCACACAGTGGCGTGGAAGAGGACCCATTCCACAAACTCTTTTGTCTCAGGGTGATCAGGCCCATCTTACAGAAGGGGACGAAAGGTTTTCAGGTTAAACAGTTGAGTTTGCTGTATTCATCTGATACGTCTTATTTGTACCCTGTCTTTCCGGTGCTGATAAATGTTCTGTCCTCCCATTAAAACCCAAGTGACAGTTTAGCATAGGGTAGACTTCACCCACAGCCGCAGCCCAATAGCCCTCTGGTGGATTGTGAGTATTTCCTACACAGCTGTAGCAGCTTGGACACATAGCAATTATCTGATGAAGTTAGAAAACCAAGATAGAAGAGTCTGCTGTCAACTGAGGTTCATCCAACTTGATATTGTTTTTCCTTCTCCACTTTCACCACCAACCCCAGATAGTTCACGTCTCACCTCATATAGTCAGCGCCAGCTTGATTTAAATCAAATTATGAAGGAGAGAACTTATCTGGGAATGAAGGGAGGGAATTGTATGTTAAGAGACTACCTCTGGCATGAGAGCACATAAGGAGAGATAAAAGTAAATCCATACCTCGAAGCAACTTCACCACCACTGAAACAGAAGTTCCTTCTTTCTTCAGCTGACCATTACAAATGGGGCCATAACGGCCTGTCTGACAGAACTGTAGTCCCTCCAGAGAATACTCTGCAGGAATCTCCCAGGGCTGCAGAGCCTCCTGAGCCTTGTGATGGACTTTGGAGGCTACACTTGGGGAGAGAGACTGTTGACCTATAAATATATTTAAAAAATAAAATAATAGTATTTTATTGCACATCAAAGATATGTGTACAACAGTATCTTTTTTCGCATAGGGTTTTCTGATACCCCCATACTGAGGATTCATATGAAGGTCACTTCATGGACAACTATGGGTAACAGTGCTAACTACTGGGCTGCATAGTTGCCCAGAAGTTAGCACTGTTGCCTCACAGCACCAAGGTCCTGGTTTTTATCCTCAGGCCATCCCAGGTCCTTTCTGTGTAGAGTTTGCATGTTCTCCCCGTGTCTGGGTGGTCTTCTTCTAGGTGTTCTGGCTTCCTTTCACCATCAAATAATACTACGGGTTAATTAATACCCCCGCCTGTGCCTCTGAGCAAGGCAGTGGGAAAAAGAAGTGGAGTTGGCCTCCAGGTGCTGTGTGGTGGATGCCCGGGATGTTGGGTTAGAGGATGAATTTCCCCACAGTAATAAATAAAGTATATCTTAAGTTCTTAATTCTGTTTTTAACATTTTTTAGGGGCAGGTATCTCCCGATTTAATATTGTGATATATTCCTGGTGATTTCATGCATATTTCAATTTTTCAAATAACATGATATCAAAAACATTGCAATTCGATATTCCCTCCTCCCTTTCATCCTACAGCAAAAAGGGAAATATGCAATAACACAAAGAAAATCAGCAGCAGAATGGCTTTATTATGAAGTCTTTTGAGTTACAGAGGCGTAAATATGTTTCCCCGAGCAAATATTAAAACAATTTGGACTCAAACACTTAGAGCTGCAGAGATCAATACTTCAAACAGCACCTATTCATTGAGCTTTGACATTGCGATTCAGGAGAAATGCTGCAATATCAAACCGGCATGACTTAGTATGCAGGTTTTGCATCGAATTGATTCCCTTCACACACCCACACACACACACACACACACACACACACACCTACCATTTCTAGAATTAGCTGGGTCAGAGATTGGTGAAGTTTGTCTATTCCTGACGAAACTGCAAACAATGAGGGCCATCACTAAGACTGTGCTGAGAGCCAGCAGGGAAGGGATGATTATCTCAGCGAGTGGACCAGATGCCTCCTCATCTAAATGACAAGAGGAAGAGAGAAACGGGTGAGGGAGCAGCTAAAAGCAAGTTCAGAAAAGGCTTACATCTCTCCCCCATTTTAATGACATGAAGTGATAATAAGGACACATGCCATGATAAAAGAGAATGTGTGTGTTATAGGTGTGATTATATTCAGACAAGGCAGACAGGGTTCAGAAGGGAATAAAAGTTGTCTGTTCAACTGTCCCACGCATCACAGTAAAGGGCACACATAGAAACTCACAGCACAAGGGATTTGAGGTATCATTGCCACAGGTTTTCTGTTCATCCATAGGTGACAGTTGACAGCTAAGAGTTCTCACATCTGAAAGATTAAAAACTAAATCAACAGATTGAATCACCTCTGAATCAACATACAAATCAACATGGAAAATCACGGTTATATAAATCTGAGTCTTACATTGGCAGCACACTTTTGATTGTAAAATAGGAGTTTTAGTTACCCAACCTGGCAAACGGCACCGTGACGTTTCACTGATCACACCACTCCATCATAATCAAATAAAGACAAGAAACAAGCGATGACCATGACAGAACAACAAATAGATACCATCAATACAACACAGGCATAGCACACAGAGATGTGGATGTCCTTCTAACTGGCCTACAAGGACGATGACCATACAGGCTCTCTAGTAAAGTTTACACACTGTTAATTATTAATATTAGACATGGAGTTATTACGATAACAGTGGGGTTTTTTCTCCTTTCATGGGCAAAAGAATGAGACTCACCAGAAATGGTTCCACGTGTATCCTGCTCACAGTGTCAGATGAATTACATTTAGGAAGGTGGATAAAATCTGACATATCCACTGAAGGACACAAACGGCAGACTCCGTACTACACGTTTCTCTATCAAACCACAAGATGGCGCAAATGTGTAAAAAATGGTGCGAATGTAAATTCGAGTCCCTAATGTGCAACATCGCTGTGACCCCAGCATGGATTAATAATCTCCACACAGATAAATCCCTGCAAAGTCAAAGTATCGCTTCAAAATGGGAGCCAGGTGAGATTTATTTTTATGTACTTTAAATGACATGTGTCATTTACACACATACAAGATATACAATTTCTCCCGAATACACAAGGGCAAACCACCAAATAAAGAGGGAACGCTGTGGACGCACATCTGCGGGAACTCCGCCTATCCGACACACCGTGTAATTTAAAGCGAGCACTTCCATTGACCAGATTATCCTTGGAGACCCGCCTATGCCTTTCACCATTGGCTCAAGGAGCAACATTTGACCACCATCCTGATTTCTAATTGGGCGAGACCCCCTGCAATCAGGAAATCACCACGGGAAATGGTCAAAAAAAAAAGTTATGGAGACTTGCCTACTATGAAAACGGCTTTAGCATGCTTACTGCGTCGCAGTTTATTACTGAGAGAAGCTTAGCTGAGACTGTGGATAGCCAGAGAAGACCGCAGGGGAGAGCGCAATGCTGAGCGGGACTTAAGTTTGGAGAACTAAAGAAAGAAAACAACGAACTAGTCCTCCGTCAGAGCCAGCCAGCTATCCGGTCTGCAGTGGGACCAGGTATGTTTTGCCGTTTCCAAGGCACGTCCTGCTGATGTCATCTCGGAGGAGGGCAGAACAGGTGCGCCGCCGGGTAAAGTTGTTTCCAGCCTGTGTTCGTTGTCCCCAGTCAAGTCATGCCGGTCAGCTGTTTACGCCACACACCTGACGTGTTTTTCTAGCAATTCGACTTGTTTTTTGAGGCAGTTTTAAAAAAATGACGTTCTGTAACTTTTTTTGTCTTGCTTTAGCGTAACGCGGTCGTGTTACATTTGCTAGCACTTTCTGAACGCACGGCTTCTTTTTTTTTCAAGCGTTCATGAACTCGTAAAATATTTCGTCCTGTTTTTGGTCCGTCGTGATTAGTGTTGTTTACAATCAAGAAAGAAGAAGAAGAATAAGAAGACGAAGAAGAAGAAACATCACAGTGATCACACGCCCTCATATGCGCCAGCACTGACGCAGGGCTTGCATCCCAGTTGCAGACAGATGATGCTTGAACAACCCGGTGGAGGGATTTCTCATCAATATTAAGGCTTTTATTTTATTTTCTCTTCTAATACCGCTTTTCACTGGAAGGAGTTTCAAGACAAGAGAACAGATCGCGTCGCCTCAACTTCATAGTCTGCAATGATTTTCCTCAACGTCGTTGTGTTCTAAGGGAATATAGGAATTCTGATCAGAGACACTCCTCCTTCTCGGACTTCTCGTCGGGTTTGAAAACTCATCGATAATGTCTAAAACACTGAAGAAGAAGAAGCACTGGTCCAGCAAAGTGCAGGAGTGCACCGTGTCCTGGGGGAGTGGCGGAGAGTTCGGCACCGTGGTGGAAGTTGCTGGAGGTGCTGAACTGGGAGAGTTTCCCTATCTCGGCCAGGTTGTTTCTGAGGCGATTGTGTGTCACGCAGGAAGGTTCCCCAGCACCGGGGACGTGCTACTGGAAGTCAATGGCACCCCAGTCAGTGGACTGACCAACCGAGACACCCTTGCTGTCATCCGCCACTTCAGAGAACCCATCCGCCTGAAGACTGTCAAACCAGGTGTGTGTTTACTCCCATTGCTTTGAATCACCCTTCCTTCCCCTACCCTCTAGTACACACACACACACACACACACACAGACACACACACAGACACACACACACACACACACACACACACACACACACACACACACACACACACACAGACACACACATACTCACTCACTCACTCACTCAGTCATCATTAGTGGTATAAAGAGTGGTACTGATGGTGGATAACATTGGTGGGTTTAGAGACATGACAAGAACCATTACCAGAACCACAGCAAAATATGATGTGGCCCTCCGAAATGAATTTGTGCCTTTTATATGTTCATGCATCTGTGCAAGCATGTCAATTGTTTTTTATGAGTCTGGGCATGTGTGTGGCTACCCATATAATTGTGTGCATATGTGTGCACACACGTCAGCACTTTTATTCACATTTATGTCCAGCATAGTTGAACCAATGGATCTTTCTCTCTCTGCACACGGGCATCCACATGCACATCTGTGTGTGTGTGTGTGTGTGTGTGTGTGTGTGTGTGTGTGTGTGTGTGTGTGTGTGTGTGTGTGGTGTCACACCCCAGCCAAAGCTGAGGCACACTGAACAAGAGCCCAGTGCTGGATCAGTTCATCCAGGGATGGAGCTGAAGGTTTTCCAAAGCGGGTCGATGTTCAGGGTTCATCGTCAG
>OMLC01103222.1:0-19419 GCA_900302585.1 Regalecus glesne | reverse complement strand
ATAGCTAGCTAGCTGGCTACCTTCTTAGATATGGAACAGTCCTCCTCCTTCTCCTCCTCATCATCATCATCAGCATCATCCTCATCATTATCATCATTATCATCATCATCCTCATCATCATCATCATCCTGCACATTACCATCTCTTGGATTTTACAAGAAATATAGGAACGTATCTTTCCCACAGGGGGAAATTTGGATTTCTCTGCATTTTAAACCATCCTCTTGTATAGGAATAGTGAACTGCTAACAAATGGGGCTCGGGAAGCAGTTAGGGGTTCAGTGTCTTGCTCAAGGACACCTTTCCACGCTTTCTGCAGGACTGGGGATCGAAACTGTTACCCTCTGATTGCCAGACAATTGCTCTACCCACTGAGCTATACCGCCCCTAATAGTAGTTAGTAAGAGGCCAAAATATGATAAAAAGCTCAGTTGACACTGCCTCAGCCAGCCTGTAGCCGAGGCACCAGTTATCTTTTGTTTCTGGTTTCCAGTATTAAGATCAAAATTTGTCTTAAAGATCAGGGGAAGTAAAAGTAATAGAACATTGTTTCCAAACCAAGGTGGTAGAGTGGGCATGCCATGGCCACTTTACCACCTTGGTCATTTCATTTTACCATTTTGTGTAATATTTGAGTCATATGCCCATATCCAGAGTCAGTCACATATCCAGATATTCATGCCCAATGAAACTAGTGGTTTTTAGAAAGATCCAGGAATACATGAATGTGACTAATGCCTTTCCTTTTTTTGTTTTCTCCCCATATTTTGATTTGGCTTGTATTTTTAGGATACACTCCTGCAGGCACCCCATACAAGGTGCCCCCAACTCAGACAAATGGAGCACCCCCTCCCTACACCCCTACCCCAACTCCCTATCCGACAGCTATGTACCCTATCCGCAGTGCCTACCCTCAGCAGAACCTATATGCACAGGTAAGATCACCTGAAAGACACCACAGGCTGTCTGCTTTCACATTGTTTTCAGCTGGTTTGTTAATTGGAAGGTAATCGTTCAACTAGATGAAGTACAAGTCATTGTTGTTTTTATTCTTTTGGATAATTTAGCCACATAATGCCCAGTGATAGTCCTCTGGCTGTGTCCCCTTGATCTGGAACTGCACTGGACCGGGATCATATTACTTTTATAATATGATCATTTAAAAGTAATTAACGGCATCCTTTAGGTTATTCTGAATTTTACAGGAAGCCAATGGAGAGATGAAAGATCAGGGGTAATGTGTAACTTAGAGCTAGTTCTGGTTAGTAATCTAGCAGCTGTATATTTAAACAACTGTCAAGGATTTGAAGTAGTTTGATTTGGGCATGGTTAGAGAGAGTTACAGTAATCTAGATGGGAGAAGATGAAAGTGTGAATTTCTATTTCAAGATCCTAAAAAGACAACATGTATCAAATATTACCAATATCTCTTAACTGTAGATTCTTAATGTGTGAAAGATAGGCATAATTGAGAAAAGCTGAATGTGTTGTACTGGATTTTATATGCTTTTGAATGTGCAGCTAAATCAATTTAAACCATTGTTGACACAAACAACCCAAAATTAGGTCACTGATGAGCCATTTCAACAAACTGGGCAAACTATTTTAAACCAAACATTCGATTTTCCATAATTGACGGAACCATCTGAAAATTACAAATGGTCCCGTTTCACATGCTAATATTTTTTTTATTGTTTTATATGTTTCTTTCAACAGGGGGCGTACTACACCCAGCCTGTGTACGCAGCCCAGCCTCATGTGATCCACCACACCACAGTGGTGCAGCCCAATAGCATCCCCTCTACAGCCCTGTACCCTGCCCCTGTTCCTGTGCCCACACCCCGCAACAACGGCATGGCTGCAATGGGGATGGTAGCTGGAACGACCATGGCTATGAGTGCAGGTATCAAGCACCCCCATTAAGAAGTCTTAGGTCATTTTACTTTTTGAATCACAGCTGTTTGACTATACATTCCACTAAAATGGCCATTGTTAAAACAATTTAAAAAAATTCTTTAATTGTACAATTGTGGACATCATACTATAGAAAAGGTTATTCCTTCCCTTCTCGATGACCACTGTTGGTTTAAGGGTTTAACTTTATAGCCAGTCAAAAATAACATTCTGCTGTAGTTGGTTTTATTTTCAGAGGAGATAATGCAAGAGGTTTAATGATCTGAACATTTTCCTCTTAAAACCACATTTCTTGTTTATTTGATATGTTCCACTTTTGTACTTTCTGTGTGAGATTCCTTGACTTTAAGGCAATGTCTCATGCATTATTCATTCATTTATTTATTTATTTATTTATATTACATCCTATAAAAATGGACAGAAATAGATGCAACAATTATAATAAGTAGTTGACACAATAAGTTTGTCTTTCTTTAGGGGGAAAAGTTGAATTGTGTGCCATTGCCCTACCCATGAACCTAATATTTATCAGTATCCTTAAAATATATGAGGTCATAGATTGGCTCACTCTTTATGCTTTAAGGGACTCTGCTGACAACACCCCAGCACCCTCCCATTGGAGCACACCCTGTATCTGTGCCAACCTACAGGCCCCAAGGGACACCTGGGTACAGCTATGTCCCACCCCACTGGTAGAATAACCATCGTTATGTGAGTCTCTACATCTTTCTGAGATATCCCTCTAATCCCAATTACTGTTCTGTATTATCATTATTATTGTCATCATCATCTCCATTATCTGTCTGTGTCTGTAGGAGTTTATGACTTGACGTCTTTCCATTTTAGTGTCATTCATTCAGTGTCTGTATTTTTCTGCTTCCATGGTCCACTGTTTTGTGTCCATTTCTTAATGTGTTCTAATTTGACTTCTCAAAGATTGAAATATTTGTCTTTCTCTGTCCTTCCCAAATTCACCCTTCTGTTTTTCCTTGCTTTCTCTGAGGCAGCAGAGTGATTTTAATAGCCACTTCTTATGTATCTATCTATCTCTCCTCCTTCCCCAACTAGATCTGGAGTCCACCATTGTATGCAACTGCTCAAATCTTACATGGGCTCCCAATGGCTACCATGGGATCTCGGCACCTGTCTACAAGAACAAACATAAAGTGCAACAGCCACTTTACTATCATTATTATGCGACATTCTTTAATGTTTTTAATGTTTATACAAAAGCTGCTTTTTGTATTTCTTTTTTTATTTGCCAACCAGTCATTCATTTTATTTTATTTTTTACAGATTTGTTTCTCCATTTTATTCTTTTGGTGTGTCTGTCATTGAAACTCCAAAATGAGTCTTTATCAATCATGGGTGTCGGTTGCTCTGTTTGTTGTGCTGGTTTATATAATGTCCTGCCTACAACTCAGTTGGCTGGAATCTATTGGGCACTTCATCATTATCATAATCAATATATTTTTCCTCAGTCATTATGATAGGAATCATACTCTTCATTGACTTGTGCTACCAAATTTAAAATTAGATATCATCACAGGGTTTTAACTTAATTGGGATTATTATTATTATTATTTCATTTGTTGTTATTTTTCATTTTCAGGTCTTCTCAGTTTCATTCTTTTCCCAGGCTTAGCCAATGGCCTTAGGATTTTTTTCCCTTGACTTTCCTCCCTCTTATGTTCTCCAATTGATCCTATCAAGTTTTTAATAAGTCTGTTTTTAATCAGTCTGGTTTCGGTTCATCTATCATGAAAAAAATGACCAGGGTTGTCTTCCAGCTTGTAGCCATCTCTTAGTCAGTAAATATTAGTCTGTCTGTCTTGTTTTCAAAACTAGGTCTGCTGCATTGTTATGGCCAGAGCACTTATAAACCATGACAGATTCCTATCTGGATATATGTCCCAATTTGTCCACACTAGCATAGCATCTAGTATGCACTAAGAACAAATGGAAAATCTCATACTACATACCATGCAGGCTAGTTTGATTTGGACACTGTCATCATCTTAATCTAGATAGACATAATTTCTGGGTCCCTCCGGTCATATCAGCTTTTTTATGTGGTTAACGTTGGCCAATTAGTTATAAGATAGAATATTTATAGTAAATCTTGTGTCAGCTGTATAGGTGGTCAGGCACACATTCACACATACACACACAGGCATGCACACTAAAATACAAACACGCAGACTCTTGTGTGGTATTTGAATACTGATCATTTATTGGCATTTACCACTAACCACGTTGTAGCTAATTAACACATTCACACACAAACACAGATACACGCACTCAATCTCCAATCTCACTACATGGTGTTCAAGAGTTGAGGTGTGCAATGCATTGCAGAGAGACTCAGAAGTGGGACTGTGTCTTACTTACAATAAGAAGGAGTTAAAAGGGATAATTTTAGCAGATAAGACCGGGCTGGTAGCTAAGAGCAATAACAACGAGACTGGAGAAGACAACATTGTCATAAGGAGTCAGAATGATTACACAATTGGGCTTTTGTAATTTCTGTATGTATTGTACCCTCAGTTCTTGCACAAAGAGACAACAATGTGGATCCCATCCAAGGCAAGTACCAAAAATCAAGTTCTTGACAGTTACAGACTCAAACCCAGAACACGTAGTGGATAATGGATAAGTTGTATAAATTGGCTTGATGGGCTCATATTATTGTGTCTACCTAGTCTAACAGTGGAGTGGAAGGTCCAATGATCGATTTTGCCCTGGCCCGAAGCTGGTATGGCAATGGTAGCAGTAATGGGAATACATTTTCCTCAGTGATTGGTGCAAAAAACAATCTAGTCCATCTGGGAAGCTGCCACCTAAATGCACTTTGTCAATATGACTGAGATCGATTGGTTATTCTTCAGTTCTGAGTAAAACAGATACTGAGTCTAAGGGCAAACATGGGGTATATCTGTTGCACGTCTTTCCATCTTGGGAGAGAGATTCCTCCTTTGTTGCTCTCCCTGAGGCTTCTTCCTATTTTTCCCTCCCTGTTAATTAAAACAAGGAATTTCCTTATCTAATGTGAGGATCTAAAGAGCAGGATGTTGTGCTACTGTAAAGTCCGCTGAGGCAAATTTGTCATTTGTGATGATGGGCTATACAGCTAAAAATGACTCGACTTACTGCAGGAACCCAGCATTGGTTGCAACATGTCTTTGTGAATCTCTAGAGAGCACAGGAGTCCTCTTTCTTGTTACATTTGAATCTGTTCCACTATAAAATTAATCAGAACCCTTTTTCCCCTGCTAAATTGGTGGTTGGTTTGATTTATTTGCTATGCACATTGGAATAGCAGCACTCGACTTTTTGTCAACACATCAAACATTTGTTTACATGCACACCCATATCTCACCAGGGATGATGTAATGATCATACATTCTGCGACTAACTTCTTAACCACACAAGGAATGATTAAGATCATCCCAGAAAAATAGTAATATCAATACATGGATAATGTTCGATACTCAGAGGCATTAGCATTATCATGTTTGGTTTTGCTTTTTTCCTAGTCTTTTGTAATATTCCATTCTACTATTACTTCACTTCTACTTATTTGTGCATATCCAAGATAGGATGTTGTATACAAAACTTGCATACAAATAGTCTGGGGGAAAAGTTCTTGAACCTCAATGTGAGCCATTTTCCATTATTTATATGTCCATGTGCATGCAAACACTGTTGTTGTTTCAAGCTTTTGGTTATTGGCTCTAGGCTGTAGGAAGGGAGGTGGAGCAGTCTAATGGAAAGCTCAGATACTTCAGAAGTGGTCTGTGACATTTTTCAGGAGTTTTTTAAAAGAATAAAAAAGACCGGAATTTTGATCTATTGATGATACAGATTGGTATAACAAAAGCATTTAACATGCAGGTATGTAGATGAAGTGGTTTGATATTGCAATAATAATAGTAATAAGAGGGAATGCCTCCAACTGTTACCGCACGGTCATTATTATGAGCGTTTGAATTGATTTTTTAAAATGCTTATTATTGTAATCTACAGATTTTGGGCTCTGTATGCAGCCTAGATTGAATAATTGTTGCAGTTATTGTTAAAAATGGAACATATCAGAAATTTGGTTATCGAATAACTTTGTGAGGAAACATTGCACACACAAAAAAGCAACTTGATGACTCTGATTAAATGCTAAGTAACAGGTACGTAGTCAACGAAGAAGAGAGGCAATTTATATTATAATTTAAGAAACAACAGTAAGGCTGAGTGTTTGAGGTATTCTTAGTCCAGATGTTTGTGAACTAGTAGATGACTCAAAAGAGTATCGCATAACACTGCTGTCAGAAGAAAACCTATCACCGTCCAAAAGTTGACTTCAAAGCAGCAAAAAAAACCCAACAACCATCAAATCAGCCCATGCATCTAAAAAACAATGAATTTGAAATGGCTTTCATCTGTCTGGTTGGCCAACATAATCTCCCCATCTAAGTCCATGTACATTTCAATTCAACTATGTAAAATGAAAAAAGAAAAAAAATGGGGATTTTTTTCCTCAACAGCAGTGATATGTTTCTTTTCATAAGAATTTATTTAATCAACCACTACTTCTGTCAGTATTTCTTCTCAATTGAGTCTTGTTTATTTTCCTAAGTGGTCATTTTGAACATAATGGGTATGCATAATATTCAGGTGTAGTTCACTATAGCATTGGATCTCTAAATAAAAAATGCAGTATATTTATACAGCGAGTGGTACAGTAATGTGTTTTTAGCTAAGCATGGTTGCGTCAGTGTGGCAGCTACTGTTTGTGCATTTAATTTTTCCCCTTTTTTCCTCACCTCTGCTACATCTCTGTTCTCCACATATCTTGTCAGGGAGGGGCAAGATGTTAAGACAAGGTCTATAAAATGCAACATGAAATCAGTTTTGGGAAAGCCATTGCACCTCATGGGCTTGCATGAGACCTCTGGTCTTAAAACATGCCAGCGTGTGACCACTTGGTTCAACAACAAGTTCTTATTGAGAAAGCTGTTTGTTAACTAAATGTGCCTGAGTACATAGACCTTGTGTTAAGGGGGAAGTAGAGGATGATCACAGAAGTATTGTTGCTAGAAGGGGTATTTCTTAACCTTAAATGTTGGTTTTATACTCGTCTTGGGGGTATCCTGATGGATATGACGTGGATGACGCAGGAAGTACCTCTTCCAGCCTCTTCTGTCATTCTGTGATGTGGCTGGCTTTTTGGGAGCATTTCGTCTTGCAGCCCAAGCCCTATGTCCTCCACTCTGTGCCATATTTTGCAATACATTGCGTTCTTGTTTCTGAGTCAGTAACTGGTGAATTCTGAGTCCTTGTTGTTTCTAGCTCCCTGTGAACCCTAATTCCCCACATTTTGTTGTTACCTATCGTGTACTTGTCTCTCATCCACCAAGTATGCATCCTTTGTTTTCATTTTGTGCCATAGTTTACATTTGATGTCACTTTGTGTCCCTCTGCAAAAGCATTTAGTCTAGTCACATTTGGGATATAAAATGGTATCAACTAATGCTACTACCTCTTGTTGTCAATTTTCCCCCTCTTCTTTTTTTCAACCTCTGCTCTGCTCTTTTATCATCATTTTAACTCAATTGGGCCTTCATGCCTTTTTTTTTTTACCTTTGTGGAGGGTAATCCCCACCACCCCATCAGAGTTGTAGTCATATAGCTAAATATTGATTATGATCAAATTGGTGATGGATGTGTCTAATGATGGGGGGGGATTCACCAAGTTCATTTTGAACACTAGGTGGTGTCACTTTCATTTAACAAATAGATTTTGTGGATTGCAACTCTTTATCCTGTGACCCAACAACTGATTTGTAATATGTCTGCTTTGAGTTGACTGAAGAATTTTTTCAGAATGATGTCTTGGATCATAAATTCCTGAAAAAATAATAATTTTATACCCAATAACATCCATTTCGGGACAACAGTGAATTTAGTATGCTTTGATCAAAATTATCATTACTATTTGCTCGGAAATTAAGGAATAATCTGAAAATCCCCTGGCCCACGAGTTTTGTCTCGCGTTTCAAGTTCTCCAATAGCAAAGGTCAAACATCTGAGGCCAGGTTCCCAAGTGAGAAATGTATGGTCTGTGTCCTGAACTTTATTCCGTGCCGCTTCGGGCTCTGACCTGCAGTTTAAGGAAAAATATCTTAAAAGTAGAATAAGTAGGATTTGTCAGTTGTGGTTTGTAAACACTACGTTTAGAGTTGGTCCCTCCCACTTACCTGGATTATTAACCATGTATCAAAACACGCATCCCACTTGCCTCAACAACACCAGAAGTCGGTGTGCCCTGACCAGTTGCCAGATTTTTTTAAAAATTCATTAAAGACAGATTTTATTTTTAAAAAAATGTCAAAAATTTTTTAACGGAGTGTCAGCCATTGTTAACCACTTATCTGAAGAAGGGTCACAGGAGAACTGGACCCTATCTCTGTGTTCATTGGGCAAAAGGCAGGGAAACATCCTGGCCAGATCGCCAGCTCAACACAGGGCAAAGCAGCTAGGGGAACATTGTCTTGTTCAAGAACACTTCAGCATCCTTCTCTGCAAATGCTTGGATTTAACCTTCTACTTGGGTGATCAGATGGAATTTGTGAATGGAAGCTCATGTGAAAAACTATGTTTAACAATATCTTTATGCTCAGCATACATGTGGCAAGAGGAATAACATAAAACGGAACCAAATGAGTTAAACAAGTCAGAAGATTAAACAGCATGATTTCATCAAACAAAACCTAAATGTGGAATGAGTAATATAAACTTTGTTGCTTTTGGCAATAAACAATTTGGAACTGGTCAAATTCATCTGAGGAGACAAATAGCTCTATTTGACAATCTTGCTGTTATTGATTGCATTAAATGGACATCAGCTTTCCACTTTAGTTACATTTGAATTACATTTCAAATATACTTCCATTAATGAGGCAAATTAATCCATGTGGGGTTTCTCCTTATGTTTTGCACACATAGCAATGCCTGATAATATCAGATACTTAAATTGGCAAAACTAGAGGGAGCAATTTTAATTTTTTTTCACCCAAGACCAATGTAGCAGAAAATACTAAAGCAGGGAAATTTAAACAACTTAAAGAACAACATGTCCCAGTGTAGAGGCAAACTTCATCACTCTTCACTGCCAGCCTCTCGTTCAGTGCTCACCAGCAGATGAAAAACAACTCAAGATGCCCTCTTATTCTGCTTGGTGTTTCTCCTTGCCGTATTTGCATCTTTTTTGCTCTGTCTACCATTTTCATAACTTCCTCTTATATGCTTGGTTACAATCTAGTACTTGGTCATTACGTTTTATAGAGTCCTGGTGCACTAAGGTTTACACCCCAGAAAGCAAAATAAAAGAACACGGGCATGGGACAGGGTGGTTGCAGATACAGACACACACGTCTAGTGGTTCAAGTGATTAACGAGAGAGATTACTTGTTTTTTGGTCTATACATTGATTTTTTTGAATAGAAAAACCTTTGTCGTTCTACTTTCAAGAGTAATGAGCTTTACAGATTAATCTCAAGGTGGTGAAACTCTGTCCCCCTTTTGGATCCATTCCTCTCAAATTTGCACTTGTTTGAAAAGGTGATGTTGTGATGAGGGATGGGTAAATGCAAAGTTGTCTTAATCATCAGTTCCTTTCTTTGCTTCACCCTACGTGTGTCATTCCATCTTAAGTGACATTTCCAAATGTTGGAAGGTGGTAACTGTTTTTATTTAATATATAATTTGAAGTGAAGATGCATCCCAGATATGTTCATAATAAATCCCTCTCTCTCACTCTCCTTCCATCACTTCTCTCTTAGCTGTCTTAGCAGTTTATTTCCTACCAGTATCAATTGAAAATGCCACTATTAGAATAAATAGTAGGCTCTTAAATGTCTTTTGATGTTCTGCTGCAGCTTTTTGATTTCAACCTGTCAGATTTCTCTCTCTTTAGTCTAATTTGACACTAAATGTGATGCAAAAAGTGGAAATTCCTTGTCTTCCAATACAAGAAAGAAAACTACTTGTATCTATCCATCTGGATCAAGTATGAGGAACAACCCCATCCTTGGAAGTTTTTGTTTGGTACCCAGTTTGCACATGCTATGGTATATCTGTTACCATGCTGTTGTGTTTCAAACTGAAGCCTAACATCTTTTCAACATTGAGAGAAGTGAATTTTTTGTTAGCTTTTTGGTCCAGAGTGAAGGACCTGTGTCAGGCTTGTGATATGAAGTGTAAATCTGTTTTTGATTTTTTTCATGTTTTTGTTGTTGAGTTTTTTTTTTAAATATTTCTTTCTTTTGGAAGATCAGTTAGTGATCTTAGTACTATAACTAAGCCAAGTTTGTAATTGTATAATATTTACTGTAAAATGTAGAACATTGAATAACTATTAAAATTTTCCTATAAAAGGAAGGTTGTCTGGTGTGATTTCTATTAGGATGCATTGAGTCGTGGTGCTGCTTAATACATTTGCTTGGAACAAAAACTTGGAATAAAAATTGGCCTGTTCCGGATCAGACTACACAAATTCAGCCTGGTTTTGACACAATTTTGTCATTACAGACAAATTTCCAGCATCTGTCCTGATAATGAACATTAGGAACCCTGGATAAGCAGTTGATAATGGATGGATGGGAAAAACGAACGGGTGTCTTTAGCTCATATAGTCTGACCTCAAAGAACAGTGATGTGGTGTCTGGGATACCCTACAACAGCTCAACAAAAAGTCTGGCCTGAAAGATTTCTATTTATTAATTCATTTTGTATTTTTCTGCCTAGTCTGATATCTCCTGTGTTTTTTTTCTTTAATGTTAACCAATAGGATGACAAAGCATACTGCAATACATATATGTAAAAATGGCACTGGGAAGGAGGGATTCTGCTGTCTGGTGGAATGATGAAATTGTGGACAGGTTCATTGAGCAGTAGCAACAATACTCCTGCCTGTTTGACATATCCTCTCGGGTTGACCACAACCAATTAAGATAAGATTAGTTAAATGTTAGCCAGAAATAGTGGCAGCTCTTCAGCAACTCAGTGAGTTGCTGGATAAACCATGCTAGGTTATCATTCCCCTGTAGCACTAGGCACAGCAGAGTTGATGATCATTTTTTTCTTTATTTCTTTCTTCGGAACACAAGACCACCAGCATTGCATATAATCTTTCCATGGCGATGGATGATAATTTTTTGACCTGATGACTTGTGCTCTTGCGCAAGATTGGGAAAGGCAGCATATGATGATTGATCTAGGGAATACTCGTAGTGTTGCCAGTCTCTTGGTCTAAACACGGCAAAATGTATGGCACCATGGTTCCCTATCCTGGTGTCAACGCTGTGAAAGACAAAAATATTGTGTTTCCTGATACGAACTGTACACTTGCAAACATCCATCCTATTGGACTTAAACAAGCTTACCATAATAGCTAAATAAGAATGATAATTCAGGATAAACTACTGGCAAAAAGTTCAGAAGCCTGACCTGGACTTAAAGGAGGTAAAAAATGACCAATCTGATCATGATATTAGTCTTCTTTGAAGCCACCAGCAAAGATGCCATAACTCAGTCTAGCTGAACTGAGAGTAGAATTAGAATCAGTGGAAGGGTTTAACCCACGTAGGGAACACGATATTCATACCATATGTTTTGGTGGATAGGATGACCCAAAATTTCAGTTTGAATTTTATGGTTTTAGCTCATGTCGGTGGTATAAGATGACCCCAAACTACCTAACTATTTGTGTCGAAGTTTAGGTCAGTGAGCACAAAATAGCTGATAGGATGATATACCTGTACAATGAATTAAATAACTTGAATGTATTACCAGTAATAAGGTATTATGGAAATTGCATTGAAACACAAAAGGCAAATCCTCAAGTTGAGCACATGAAAGCGTGGCTGGCTTATTGTTTGGAGAAAAATGACTGAACTCAAGATGACACCCTGACCCCAACCCAATAGGCTTAGGGCCTCACGTCATCACAGATATAAGGCATTTAAAGGGACCATGATCCCAGAAGTAATACTCACATGCACAACACACAAGACAACTGCATGAAACAACAGTGTCCAGAACCAGCACAACAACAAAGGTCCATCCATCCATCATCAACCTCTTATCTGAAATCGGGTCATGGGGGAACTGGAGCCTATCTCTGTTTTCATTAGGCGAAAGGCAGGGTACACTCTATATAGGTCGCCAGGGCAGAGCAGTTAGGGGAACAGTGTCTTGCTCAAAGACACCTCGACACGCTTCTCTACAGGACCAGGGATCGAACTTGCAACCTTTCGATCGCCAAGCGACCGCTTTACCCACTGAGCCATGCTGTCCATATAACAACAACAAAGCTGAATTATATAAGTTGCACTCACCACACCATACCTTCATGTGTTAAGATATGGTGTAGTGAGTGGGAAAAAATAAAGAGTGGGAACTGAATAACAAACAGTAAGGTACAAGCAGGGGTGGCATAGCTCAGTGGGTAGAGCGGTCGTCTGGCCATTGCAAGATCGATCCCCGGTCCTGCATACAGCATGTTGAGGTGTCCTTGAGCAAGACACTGAACCCCTAACTGCTCCCTGAGTGCCACATGTTGGCAGCTCACTGCTCCTATACAATAGGTTGGGTCAGAAATGCAGAGAAATCCATTTTTACCCTTGTGGCATGGATAAGGGAATCATTGTTACCTGTAAATAATTTGAATTGTCATTATGTTATTGGTGAGATAAATAATATATGTAGATTATTGTCTGTAGTGGCAGTTGGTAGTTTAACCAAGATCAATGACCAATTTGTTTACGTGCCATGCATGTCATGTTGTATTAACTGAGCTGGTGGGTACGGTTTGTAGGTGGGTGAAGCACCGTTGCAAAGCAATTTAAGATTCAGTCTGTTGCTAGCTTCTTTCTCAGGCAGTTTTTTAAAAAGAAAATATTATGCAGCCACCAGCAAATCAAAGACAGTGTGAAGCAAATTTTAAGTTAAAAGTCATTGAAATTGCCAAGGAATCTAATAACTGTTGTGCCGTATGGACAGTTGACATAACTGAGAAGATGGATGAAGAGAGTTGAAAAAGAATGAAAATGTTTTAAGAAAAATGCCAAATAATTATTCTTTTTTTATGAGAAGAGGAGTCACTCACTGGCCAGAGTTAGAAGATCACATTGCAAAATGGATAATCAGAGACAGGATTTCTACATCATCACAAGAAATATGATTAGAGCTTATGCACTCAAATGGGGAAGGTCAAACCCAGAACACAGTAGAGATTTTAAAAGTCCATTAGGCTGGTGAAGCCCTTTCATGCACTGAAAAAATATGGTATTGTGACCCAAAAAAATTGCACAGAAACTACCATAAGAGCACTCTTAACCAGTTAATCAAGTATCTTCTTCTCCGCAGCTGAGAAACTGCTGTGGATAAGAAGAGTCTCTTAGAAACTATCCCCCAGTCTAATCTCCCATTCTTTTCTAAAGTATTAGAAATAATCATGAATCATCAACTTTTGACCCACATAGAAGAAAACTACTTATATGAGCCTTTTCAAACAGCTTTTAGGGCCTGCCACTCCACAGGAACTCCTCTTTCTAGTGCGGTAAATAACCTTCTATTAGCTATGGCCTCTTGATTGCACCTGAATGCTTTTTCTACTGGACCTCAGTGCAGCCTTTGACACTATTAGTCACGGTGCATTAATTGATAGAATCAATTTTAACTTTGATGGCTTTGGCTTAGTTCTCTATTGGCATAAGTTCTACTTATCTGAAAGAAAGCACTGCATCATCACATCAAACTTTTCTGATGTTAAATATGGCGTACCCAAGGGCTTGATTCTTGGCCCTCTCTCAATATATTTCACCACTTAATCAAATTATCAATACTTATCGAATTGATTTCCGTTGCTATGCAGATAATAATCAGCTATATGTGCCTATTATAGCTAATGATTCTACTCAACTGACAAGTCTGGAAGCCTGCTTGGCTGGAGGGAAAAATAGGATGTCACTAAAATGTCTGCTTTTAAAAAAATCATGGTGTCACATGTGATCCTTTCTTTTCCTTTGAAAAGCACATGAAAGAAATCACCAAGATTGCCTTTTTTCACTTTCATAACATTGCTAAAATTTAATCCTGCCTGTCTATGGCTGACGCAGAGACGCTAATACATGCATTTGATACATCCAAACTTGATTACTGTAATGTTGTTTTCAGGTCTGCCACATGCTAGCATTAAAAGTATTCAGATGGTTCAAATTACTGCTGCCCGAGTTCTAACCAAAACTAGAATATTTGGCCATATTACACCAATTATTGCCTCCCTTCTCCGGCTACCTATATATGTTAGATCTGATTTCAAGGTGCTTCTACTAACTTTTAAAATCCTGAATGGGCAAGCCCCATCATACTTGTCTGATCTCCATACTGTACATTCCGTCGCACACTCTCCACTCTCAAAATACAGGACTCCTCTCTGTGCCCAAAGTTAAAAGAAAGTCAGCTGATGGCAGGGCCTTTGGTTTTCGGGCCCCATTCCTGCCTACTGACATCAGACAATCACACTGTCTTGATTCCTTTAAATCTCAACTTAAGACTCATCTTTTTGCCTTAACATAATAATAACGATTCCCTTATCAGTCCCGCAAGGGGAAATTTGGATTTCTGCATTACAGTTTTCACATCTTATTTTGAATTTGAAACTTCCTCCAGGACTTGTACAGGATGAAAGAAACAGATTTTTTTTTTCACTTCCCTCCTCAGCCCCGGCCAGACATCCAGCTGAGTTGTGCAATAAAAACCAACACTACCCTATATGTCCACATTTACTCATTTAGCAGAGACTTTTATCCAAAACAAAGACAGACTATTCACCATCAGGGTACACACACATACATACATACATACACACACACACACACACACACACACACACACACACACACACACACACACACACACACACAAACATACATGTGGGGGTGCAACATTAAAAGGAGGGGAAAGCCACTTACTTTGTCATTGTATTCCTGCAATGATATCTGTCCTCTGTATTTGACCCATCCTATTACATAACAGCAGTGGGCAGCTGCAGTGCCGAGGGAGTAGTAGCAAGGGGTTCAGTGTCTTGCTCAAGGACACTTCCAAACACCCTGAATGCATCAAGGATTGAACAATCAATCTTCCAATCATTAGATGACCCGCTCTACCTCCTGAACCATGCTGCCCCTCTATCAATGTTATAGAGTCAAGTCAATTTTATTTGTATACCCCAATATCACAACTTACAGATTTCCCTCAGTTGGTTTTATAATAACACAATATCCTGACCTTAGACCATTGTATTGGATAAGGAACCATCTCCCATTATAAAAAAAATCCTTTAACACAGGAAAAATATAGGAAGAGACCTCAGGGAGAGCAACAAAGGAGGATTCTCTCTCCCAAGACGGACACACCGAAAGACAGATATAATTTACAGGATACATCACTGAGAGAGAACAACAGAATTATAATGGAATAACAAGATATATGAAGAATATGATGAACTTCAAAAGGGCCACAGCAGCTCAGCAGCAGAGCTGACAGAAATATAGTGAGACAAAAAGATCATAGTAATGCTAGGGTGTAAGTGTGGAGACAAAATAACAAAAAGGTTAAACAGAGTGAGAAAGATGGATGGGCTGATATCATTTATGTATGATTGGAAGCTGTAAAGGATTGGCCAATGACCCATCTGGCCCCTATTGATTTTAGCACTGAATTTTAATGTATGTGAAATGGGGAATTGTTTTGTGTGTGTGTGTGTGTGTGTGTGTTTTCATAACTAAAATGAAAATTGACTTGCAACACACCACTCTCTCCCTCTGCCTTCTTCCTCATTTCAGTCAGACACATATAGGCTGTTTGCTGTGCCAGAACAACTTTTTTTCTGGACACTGACACGCCATACAAATACAGAAAGTACATAGTCATTTCCCGGACGAGTTGTAACATCTGTACTAACACTCACAAACAGCTGCTATTCGTGAATTCCGAGAAACCCTGTCTTTCAAAATTCATGAGATTTATGTTGTAAATAAAAGCAAGATCAAATGAAAGAGATTAAAACCATTTTTATTGAAGGTAATTAATAAAGTTAACAAGATTGTCAACAGTGAAGCTAATAATACTCTGAAAGCATCCAAGATTCAATAACTTAATTGTCATTGTGCGAACGCGAAAAAATTGCAACTGTGTCAGCCTTAAATAGTGCATGCAGGGGAGGAGATAAGAAACATAAAATACCAGCGATGACATATTACAGAGTCTAAACAATAAATCAAAAATATAAGCAATACAAATGATAAAAATGCATTATTACAGTCCACAGTAAAAATAAAATCCATGAGGTGCAAAAACAGAAAAAATGCAATAAAGGTGTGGACAGGTGGAGTGGCTTAAAGTGAAATGTGAGTAATGATTGCAAATGTTACATGCAACCAATAATGGCAGTACATCAGTTTTGTCAGGCTGAGGAGATGTCTGAGTTCATTAACTTTTGGAAATAAACTGTTTTCAATCAATTCATTTGTGTGCCTATTGATCTGAAGCTCCTACCTGATAGGAGGAGCTGAAAAAGATGGCATCCAGGGTGTGTGATGTCTTTATGATGTTCTTAACACTCCTCTCAAAGTGAACGCTGCGAAGATGTTTTAGTGATAGCAGCTCAATGACAAAACTGACCTGTGCTGTTTCGACAACACACTGGAGGTTTTTTTTATATATCTGCTTTGGTTCAGCTGCTATACCAGGTTGTCATGCAGTTTGTCAGGATGGTCTCTGTAGCACATCTACAAAAGTTGACAAGCAGCTTTTGGGGGAGGTTGGCTCTCCTTATCCCCCTCAGAAAATAAATATGTTGTACTTTACCTGTCACTGCTGAGGTATTGTCAGCCCAGGAAAGGTCCTATGTGATGGCAATTCTCAGGAACTTGAAGCTGAAGACTGTCTCCAAAGCCTCTGTGTTGATATGGATAGGATTGAGTGTGGTCTTCTTGTTAGCACACCACTCTGTCAAGTTCTAGACCGCCTCCCTATATGTGGCTTCATTATCTGATATGATCCTGATGATTGCCGCATCATCAGAAAACGTAACAATGCCTATAAGTTAAGGATGGGTTGACAGTCATGCATGAACAGTGGATAAAACAGAATACTAAACACACAGCCCTGGGGTGCTAAAATTAGGGTGGGATGTATGCTTGCCCAGTCTATGGTCTGGGGACAGTTGGTGAGGAAGTCCAGTATCCAACTACATTTGGGGGATTACGGCTGAATGTCCTTTCCTGGAACTCTGTGGCAGGATTGAACCTGCAATGCCTGACTTGGAGGCATTGCGCTCAACCACTGAGCCATCATGGCCTCACGTTTATCCCTCAAGCTGTCTGATGGGTAAATATAATCCATTCTGTGTGTTCAAAACCGTCCTGGAGTTGAGGGATGGCAATGGTCCTAAAGGCTCATTGCAAATTAATTGGTGACTGTATGATTCTAGGGTGGCATGGCTCAGTGGGTAAAGCATTCGTCAGGTGATTGAAGGGTTGCAGATTTGATACCCACACCTGTCGAGAGGTGTGTCGAAGTGTCTTTGAGCAAGACACTGTTCCCCTGATTGCTCTGCCCTGTAATGGACTGGTGACCTTTCCAGAGTGTATCCCCATCTTTTGCCCAATGAGAACTGAGAAAGGCTTCCATTTCCCCATGACCTAACTTCGGATAAGCAGTTGACACTGGATGAATGGATTTACGATGCTGCATACTCCTCCACAGGCCATATAACAACATATGTGGCCTGTATAAATTAGGTGTCATCTTCTTCCAACAGGCTCCTCGGTGGCTAGATCACAAGTTAGTAATATCTCTTTAAGGTCTGTTTTGATTTGCATTCATTTTCATTTCAAATGCTTTTGCTCAAGCGCCTTTCAGTTTGTGGTTAACATTTTTCTATTCATTTTCTCCTATTTGTTTCTTTTTTTGCCATGATGCAGAGGAGTCAAACAGCATGACTCCGAGTCACATTCACCCTGAAACACTGATTAAGGATGTGTACAGCCTGTTCTAATTAAGACTAAACTCACTGTAAAGACATAATTCCAATGTTACAGACATTTTAATATAACAAATGTGCTGCTTAACACATGTAGCTATTATACTAGTGATTTCACAACTAATCCCCATTGCACAACTCATTAATGCAGACTTTTACAATGTGGTTCAAATATTTCTTTTTAATTACTTTAATTATGCTTAATGAGGACACAGTCATCATTCATTAATGTCAAATGTGCACAAAATCCTCTTTTCACAGATGTGTACCTCAACATCTAACTTTTTTTCCTCTTCTATTTAACAGACCCATACAAAGTAAATTATGGTTTGGAACTCAGTCTTTTTCGTCATGAAAACCCATTAAGTATGGCTTGCTTGTTATCAGTGGTATTTTGGCGTATGTCTGTCTTCACTGGGTTTGGCTCAGAGGCAGTATGCATAAATGACGTTTGCCAGCATAATGAACTTGCATGACTGAGATACCTATATGGGGTGATACTTATACCATGTCAATCATGTGACCAGCAGATGAAAACAAAGTACACACGCCAAATTGACCAGGTATATCCTAGCTCTAGTGTTGGTCCAGTATCTTTCGTACCTTGTCTCTATGCACTTGTACGTCGCTCTGGTTAAGAGCGTCTGATAAATGCCTGTGATTAATGTCATATTAGGTTATTATTATCGCTCTGTTGCAACTAACTGGTTCTGTTGCAACTAAGGTTAGTGGTTCGATCCACAGCTCCTTCAGACAGTGTGTTGAACTGTCTATGAGCAAGACACTGAGCCCCTAACTACTCCCTGATCTCTACAGCTCCCCATCACTCCTATACATTAGGATGGATTAAATGCAGAAGATAAATTTCCCTGTTGGAATATAATGACCAAATAAAGTTGATTCCATTCATCCATCTATCCATCGTCAATCGCTTATCCGAAGTTTGGTGGCAGAATCATGCTGGAGCGTATCCCAGCACTCATTGGGTGAAATATAAGGAAGCACCTTGGACAAGTCACCGTTCCATCACAGGCCTTCAGCAGTTAGGGATTCTGTGACTTGCTCAAGGATACTTCAACATACTCTCTGAAGGAGCTGTGGATTGAACCACCAGTGTTACGATTACTAGATGACTGCTCTACCTCCTAAACTATGCCTTTATTCTGTATGTAATTCTCTACTGGTGTTAAGCAGAGGCACCCACATTCATAACATGCACCCGAACAAAAAGACTCATGATAATTTTGCTTTAACTTAAAACCTTGAAGGCACAGCAAACCTGTGGGGCTTAGTAAGTGAATAGATGACATGTAGCACTCTGTAGGTATGTAAACTCTGTTGGTATGATAAAGGCCGATGTAGTAAACCACATCGGCCTTGATCATCCAGAATATTATTTACAC
>OMLC01103220.1:27354-58144 GCA_900302585.1 Regalecus glesne | reverse complement strand
TGTTACCCCCTGTGTGTGTGTGTGTGTGTGTGTGTTTGTGTATATATATATATATACATACATACATATACATAAATACATATACATACAGTCGGAAAAATTAGTATTTCACCCCCTGCTGATTTGGTGAGTTTGCGCCCTTACAAATAAATGAACGGTTTATACTTTTCATGGTAAGTTCCTCTTCACAGTGAGAGACAGAATATGAAAAAGATTTACAGAAAATCACGGTGTATAATTTTTTAACATTCATTTGTGTTTTATTGAGGAAAATAAGTATTCCACCCCATACAAACCAGCAAGAATCCTGGCTCCCACAGACCGGTTATGTGACCAGGAGGCACACAGATTAGTCCTCTTACTTAATTAGTACTCCTAATTAAGTACTTGTTACCTGTATAAAAGACACCTGTCCACAGATTCAATCAATTCATCAGATTCCAACCTCTCCACACTAGGTAAGACCAAAGAATTGTCTCAGGACATCAGGGACCAAATTGCAGCCCTGCACAAGACCGGAATGGGCTACAAGACCATTGGTGAGCAGCTTGGTGAGAAGGAGTCAACTGTTGGTGCCGTAATTACAAAATAGAGGAAACACAAATTGACAGTCAGTCTCCCTCAATCTGGGGCTCCACACAAGATCTCACCTGGTGGAGTGAACCTGATCATGAGAAAGGTGAGGGAACAACCCAGAACTACACAGCAGGAGCTTGTTGATGATCTGAAGACAGCTGGGACCACAGTCACCACAGTGACCATTGGTAACACACTACACTGTAATGGACTGAAATCCTGTAGTGCCCACAAGGTCCCCCTGCTCAACAAGGCACATGTCCAGGCCTGTCTGAAGTTCACCAATGAGCACCTGGATGATTCAGAAGAGGCTTGAGAGAAAGGGGTGTGGTCAGATGAGACAAAATCCAGCTCTTTGGCATCAACTCCACTTGCTGTGTATGGATGAAGAAAAAAGTTGACTTGGACCCAAAGAACACCATCCCCACTATCAAGCAGGGCAGTAAAAACATTATGCTTTGGGGCTGTTTCTCTGCTAAGGGGACAGAATGACTCAACCAGATCAAGGGTAGATGAATGGGGCCATGTAGAAGGAAATATTGGATGAGAACCTCCTTCCCTCAGCCAGGACGCTGAAAATGGGTGGTGGATGGGTGTTCCATCAGGACAATGATCCAAAACATATGGCTAAGACAACAAAGAAGTGGCTCAAGAAGAAGCACATTAAGGTCATGGAGTGGCCTAGTCAGTCTCCAGACCTTAATCCTATAGAGAATCTGTGGAGGGAGCTGAAGCCTCGAGTAGCCAAGCAACAACCTACAAACCTTAAGGATTTGGAATGGATCTGCAAAGAGGAGTGGGCCAAAATCCCTCCTGGGATCTGCGCAGACTTAGTGGCCAACTACAAGAAACGTTTGACCACAGTGCTTGCCAAAAAGGGTTTCTCCACCAAGTACTGAGTTGTTTTACTAGGGGGTGAAATACTTATTTTCCTCAATAAAACACAAAACAAAATTTTAAATTCATACACTATGATTTTCTAGGAACAAAACACAATCTGTCTCTCATCGTTAAGATGAACATACCATGAAAAAAAAGGATAGTTCATTTATTTGCAAGGGGGCAAAGTCACCAAATCAGCAGAGGGGGAAATACTTATTTTCCCCACCGTACACATGGATCCTCCTCTCTGAGGAACCATAACTTTATGGTGGTGGAGAGGCTTGAGGTTCTCTATGAACCGGAGAGCTGTGTTGTCTGGAGTCTTGTGCTCCTGTTAGGGTCTCCCATGGCAAACTGGTCTCAGGTGAGGGACCAGACTCACTATGTCTGCAGTGGTTGTCCAGCCATCCAGCAACTCTTCACCGCCACCCAGTGCCTGTCTTGACTCCTCCCTGAACTCCACGCAACACTCTCCCTTCTTCAACTTCCACCATTTGATCCTTGGCTCTGCCCTCACTCTCTTCCTCTTGTTGATCTCCAGTCATCCTACAGACTACCATCTGATGCTGCCTGGCGACGTCCTCCCTCGTCACAACCCTACAGTCTCAAATCCCTTTCAGATTGCACCTCCCGAATAAATTATACAGTGTGCACCTTCCTTCACTCTCATATGTCATCCTGTGTTCCTCCCTCTTCTTGAAGTTGGTATTTACCACAGCCACTCCTATCCTTAACACAAAGTCCACCACCATCTTTTCTAGCTGGTCACTGAACACCCTGCCCCAAAACTTCAAACACCAATTTGCAATCTCAGCAGCAAAACATACACATAAGAATGGGATGAAGATTAAATCAATACTATTCCAGCAGGTAAAGATAAGTCTTTATAAATTAACCAATATCTTCCATGACCTCAATCACATTTACAGGACATTTGATCAATTTAACCCCTTTCCAGGTTTCCGTGTCTGGAAAGCTACCCCAATTATTTCCAGTTTTTCAAGGAATCCCGTGATGTGTGGGAACCCAGAAAAAAACACAAAACCTGTGCAGAATAAAAGCAAAATCTCATGTACCAGTTTAAAAAAACCTTTTAATTTAGTCGTCATAAAACACTGCTTTGCTTCATGACCGTTTTTCACAATCAAAAGATGGAAATAAGGCAGACTCCGTATGGAATGAGAAGACAACGCTCCGTCCTAAGTATTACTAGTAAAAACAAAAGAGACAAACAACAATGACAAATCAACCCCCGGTTGAACGTTCCTGCCCCCAAAACTCCTTTGTGAAGGGAACTCCTGAATGAGTCCATTAAATGCCTAACTCACTGCTGGTCATACTGGGTGGCATTTGATTGAAGACCCTTTTCTAAAGTCAGTGGGGTCTACTGTTAAAATTGGCTTTCATGTGAATCGACAAGAAACCCAAGGACCATTAGCTTTGCACGGCTTGCCGATTTTCCAGTACTGTTGGTTTACTATCTTGCCAGGTAGTTAAATACATTTTTAGATCTGGCATAACAGATGAATCCAAATAACTATAACAGATAGCCTGCGGAACACCTCCTCTGGGTGCCGAGGACCAGTTTGAAAACCCTTCCTGTAGGGGGCAGTATTGAATGGTGTGACTTACAGCAAGTGGTGCCTGGTGGTTAAAATGTACAAGCCTAATGAATTAGAGCTGTGGTGGCTCAGCGGAACAGCATATACCTTCAATTCAGGCCCACCAGGCTCATATCTCGCAGCGGGGCTTGGTAAATGTGAGGCATTCATTGTAAGGTGCTTTGACTGGTCTCTAGAGTAGAAAAGCATCATATAAGAACAAGTCCATCTGTCATTTCATCCACCCAGGGGGGCATGGTAGCTCAGTGGTGGAGGATGCACTTCAGGAAATTACAAGCCAGATGTTGCAAGTTTGAACCCACCATGGGACATCAGGAAGGGCATCTGGCCTCAATCGTCCATGCTCCATCCAAGTCTGTGTCCATCCCCAAAACATGACATGGACCAGAAATGGACCACTGTACTGAATTTACCCCAAAGCCTCTGGCTGGTGCAAAACCATCCTCCATGGTGAATAGATCATTTGCTAATAACCGTTGGTTTTCTATGGTTAACCAACATGTTTCAATATTGAGATTGGCTGCTTATTCTACAACAGACAACAGCAGGTATTGGAGCTACTCTTCACCAAAACAGCCCCATCCAAAGTAATGGAGGGAAATTTCCCTTTTGAACAGATATAGACTCATTAAAAAAAACTTTGAAAAAAAACAGCCAAGTAATGAAGAGAAAGTATCATGCAGCTTAAGGTCTGCATGCATCCCTCTGATCCATCCATGTGTTCATATTTAATGGAGGTTACAAACCGTGTTCTCTTAACAGAAGTGGCAAGCTACTTCACTGGCAGACACGTCGCACATGAAATCCTTTAGTTCAAATTTCAGCCGCATGAAATGAACACTTTTCTGTTCCTGTTGCCTCCCATCCCTCAGTTAGCGAAAAGAACAATTCAGCCTGGTCCAAAAAGAAACAGAGTGGGAAAAGAAAAGCGCATTTCTTTTGGAAGTAAGCAATGGTAACTCACTCAATAGAGTGATATCATCATGGAAGAAAGGGTTATTTTGTACATGTATATACATATACAATGAGGTCTGCTCTGAACAGGTAAAGTTACCACAACACCCACAGATGTCTGTACACTCACTCTGGAGAGAAGAGTAGTGCATTTAGTCTACATACTAAATTGATCAGCGAGTATCACTCATTACTCAAACATGGTACTGGCGTGGTAGAGGTCAAAAGATGCATGATAAAGCAGAATCTATGAGCATGATGGCACTGAAGAGGCACAGTTTTCTTGCTTGCTGTGATATGCAAGTGTCATGCAACTGCTAAGATGTGTATTAAGACTAACCGTTTAAGACAGCCAGCCTCGAACCTAAAATCATAAAAATCATGTGATTATTGCTCAGGTTGGATGACACTGATGAAAAGAGCTTAAGGGTCAGACTGCCCACGGTTGAGTCAACACAAAAGTGATGGTCCCCATCTGCTTCCATCAACACATTGCAAAATACCACACAGCAACACCATTCACCCCAATAAGCCTGTGTGTGTGTGTGTGTCTGTCTGTCTATCTATCTATCTATCTATCTATACACACACACACACACACACACACACACACACACACACACACGCGCGCATATATAAATCACTTGAACAACATAAAAGTCACATTGTAATCTCTTCACTAACCATGTTTATGGTGAAATACACCAAAATAACAAATTGAATATGTTTAAAGAGAAAAAAAGGAACGTTAAATGTACATTTACTGTGGAGCTGGCAAAACCTCATCTTGATGCGTTCGGTCTTCACCCGATTGGAACATGAACCTCCGGAAGGTGTTGGGAGGGTGTGGGGAATGGCATAAAATCCTTTTGTATCCATTATTGGCTTCCCATTAGGACAGCATGTTATTATTTCTCCCCCCTCTGTAGGAAGAGGCTGGTGAATCCCACAGATTCATAGGCCCCATTCTGTATTTCGACAGCTAACAGTTTTAACAGGGAATGACAATTTTTAAGGGTGGATTATGGAGAAAATTGACTGTATTTTGACTGGTGACAGCTGTCAAAGGATAATAAAATAAATAAAGGATGATAAATTACCAACAGTAATAATTGTTTCGTATGGCAATGTCTCTCCAAGGTACTGATTCAACTTGATCTCGCTACTGTGGCACATAAACACTTAGGCAGGCCTGCCTATTAAATGTGGATCATCAGTGAGAGACAGCCACTCTATACAATGATTTGAAAAAATCATTTACTTTGCCTCACAAGTTCATTCAAATTATTTTAAATCTCATTATGCATTTACATCTGGTGGGTTCTTTTGATATGGACAATAAAAGGGTTAATTTACTCAACGCTGAAGTAAAGCTCCAGGATTTTTAAACCCTACCTAAAGGGTGCAACCTCAGTCTTTCTAAAAATCAAACAAAAAAGGACCAACATTTCCATTGCAATGTATGATTGTATAGTCTCATTAACAGTGTTGGTACAGAGCGTCCCTCGTGTATGTTGGTCTCTGAGAATGGAAGTTGTCATGGTGGTTCTGCTAAGCAACTCCCTTAAGATACACATCCATTTTCCGCTTTTTATTTAACTTCTGAGTCAATAGGAGTCCCCAAAAAAGGCATAGGGGCTTGGTCCAAGCAGTCCATCAAGAAACATTAGGGAGTAAGACATCAAGATCCATTATTTTTTCGGTTTTCGTTTGGCGCTTCCCTCAAAACGCATAAACCTTGTTTACTCTCTCCGGGGTAGAATCCTCCATGCATGACCTCTGGTTCCTGGCCTTAGATCTGGTCTAGTGGTGGTGACCGATGGACAGCACCAGAGGGATGAGGCATCCTAGAACCAGAGCTCCGACCTCCACCTTGCTCAGTCCCTTTCCACCATTTCCACCCGCAGGAGCGTGGCTATGGCCGGCACCCCCAACCTCTGGGAGCACGTGGACGGTAGCCACGTAAAGGAAGGTGCCGGCAGAGAACAACATGGCCACGCCAGTGGCATTTACATCTGACAGGGCCTCCTTGCTACTCTGAGGGCAAAGAGACCACATAAGATAAGGTTAAGTAATCTGGTGGACTGGGAAAAGTTGATCTTTGCTTAATGTTTTATAGCTACAGATCAGACCAGGGGTGGGTAACTAGAGAGGGATGGTATGAGTGCAGATCTTTGTTCCAACCAAGTACATAATACACTTAAGGTCCTTACTAAAGACTACTGATGGAATAATAGAATCAAGTGTGTAACCGCTTGGTTGGAACAAAGACCTGCACCCACAACAGCTCTTTCTGGATCCTGTTGTTCACCCCCGAGTCAGATCCTTGTTTTTCCCCAACTCTGGTTGTCTGGAACCTCTGGACCTCTTGTGGGAGGTCTAAAGCCTGTCAATCAGGCAGCTGGAATAACTAGCAGAATAGAAAACCAGCAGTACCGAAGGTCCTGTGAATCAGAGTTGAGAACCACTGTTCTTGATGAAGATACAGCAATGTTTGTTGTTAAAAATGTGAAGATTTGATAAAAGACAAAGAAAGGAGGAGAGGCCAAGGAAATTCAACTGATGTAATTAAGACCAGGTTTCCTGCCTAGAAGGGCAATAACATCATCTCTGATTACAAAACAGTGGCGATCAATGGTGTTGTGGAGAACCCTTTGTAAGTGGGATTTCATTCCAACAGAGCACCAGTTGATTTCATGAATAAGGTCTCCCCTGTCTGGTTGAAGATGTGTCAATCAATCAACTTATAATTGTGCAATATTGTAATGGGAATGAAAAACCATATACAAATGGCTCCCTCTCCATGGCACAGCTTTAGAGGCATGTCATCCATTATGAGAGATGCATTCCTTCCAGGTGTTGTTATGGTTGTCAATTAGATATTTTAACAGGGAACATTCAATATTTACCTTTGAATTATTGCCTTAGCATATTCAACATTGCATCATAAATAAAGAATGTCATGCAAAAATGATTAACATTCAGATACAAATACATTGAAGATACTACATATACTATAATAGTTGGTTTTTTTACAGAGAGCTTTCTTGACATAAGATCCTCTTTTTCAAAGGATATCTGCACACAATATTTTAGTTTAAACTATGGATAAAACTTTTTTTTTAAAATTATATTTTATGGTTTTCACCAAACCTGATCTATTTCCAACAATATTTTGCCACTAGTAAGTCTGCAGCCAGTGAGCAAGTAGTCTGAGAATTCCTCATACTCGGTTTAAATTTACTTCCTCAAACTGTTTTTTAATACACAAACAAGACATGTGGATTGAATAAAATTGCTTAGTTTCAAGGTTACCTGGCTGAGGCCGAGAAAGGTGAGCATGGCGAGAACTGGTGCTGCCAGGGCAAAGACCAGAAGATGTTTCCGGATACGGTTCCTCTCCAGCCCAGCATGCATTAAAAAAGATACCAGGCCAAATGCTGCTGGGGCCTAATGGGTGAGAGAGTATGTGATTAAACATCTTGATGCATACTCAATAATCCTGGAAAGGGAATCACAACAAAAGTGAATCAGTTCAACTGGATCAGAAGTTTATTCAGAAACGTTTCGTCACTCAAACAGGTGACATCTTGAGTATGAGACTGAAGACTGAGACCGACATGTTCAGACTGAATATGTCACCCGTTTGAGTGATGAAACATTTCTGAATAAACTTCTGATCCCGTTGAACTGATTCACCTCTCTTGTGATGTGATCAATAGTTTAACCCATGCAGCCTGAAACAAAAATTTGACAAGAGAAAAAAAAACTAAAAGTAACAAGACTGATGAAAAAACGTAACCAAGAAAATGTGTAAAATATATAGTATAGTTTATCTTCTACATCCCTAGTTTTTCATGAATTGGCCTTTGGTCTTCTTTCCAGTTTTCATGAGGTCAATCATTAACTCATCTGCATGGTCATATAGGGGCAAACACAAACACAATTCAATGTCAGTACAAAATGGTCAAGGACACCGAGGGAGAAAAATGTGTCCAAGGATGAATATAAGATGAATATCACAGCAGGCCTTTAAGAGCACATATAAGTATATTCCAATACAAAATAAAACACATCAAATCCAGATGTAAACAAAATAAACTGACATTCCAGAATGACAAAATCTTTGTAAGGTCAGAGATACATTTTGGCACATTAACAAAGTCCGATAACAATTTCTTTAATCCACATACAAAAAATATAATTATTCTTCTTTTGGCTCGTTCCGTTTCTCAGGGATTGCCACAGCGGATTCTTGTTTTTTCTTCTAAATTTGATCTCCTTTTTACCCAACCCAAATTCCCAGAGTTGCCTACTGCTGGGTCAGTTGTTTTGATAACCCTCTAGAACGTCGACAGGAAGGAGGAGTCCTCCAAGTCATGTGACAAGTAGCCCTCGCTATTTTGCACATCAGGGTCTCACGGGGAAAGCACAGTGCTTGGCCGTCGGAGGAGAAAAAAGCAGAGAACTTTCCCTTCACTTAACCGAGAGGCCCAGGCAACCAAGAGGGGAAAACTAGAGAGGACAGAATACTTTATCCAACCTAAACCTTATCCCCATGTGAGGCTTTGCCAATTATGACCCAGTAACTATGGATCTCCGGCTGTGGTTGGAAACGGCGCAGCCAGGATTCAACCCACAGCGGATTCTTGTCAATCCATATTACTTTCCTGACCCCACCACTAACCCTGTGGATGGGGCCACAGGTACAGTGCTGGATGCCATCCCATTATTCATGGACTTGAGCCAATGCCCGTCGCCAAATATAAAAATACATAAATATTGACATAAAAAAAGATGTTGGCTTGAACAAAACACGATCATGGCTCTCATGGACTGATAATATTAAATACATTGTTTATGTCCAATTTTTAAATGATGAAGAATATTCAATTTATTTATCATTAAAAGGGAAGAAATCCACATGGAATTCTGAGTTTTAGCCAGGGAATTAATACATTTTAATGCCAGTTGAACCACATTATATTTGACATTAAAAAGAGTGCAAGACTAGAATAGAGAAGAGGAAAATAATTGCACTATGACATTTTAGCAAAACAAGTACTATGTACGTGTTGGACACCAAAAGTTGTTCAGTTGGATTGATTTTTTGGGGGGAGGGGGGTCTATGGAGTGAATAAATTTCACATTTAGGATTTGGACACTGAAACAAAACAGAGGAAGGTGAACATAGAGTGCACTATATATCAAACACAGAGATTTTGGTCGCAGATCCAATTTGGATAGCAGACACCATGTTTGTAGCAGTTGTGAATGTGTGTAGTGAGGCCTTTTCTATGAATTTTCATCTGTGATAGTAGAGAAGCTTTCATAGTCCTGAGATCCCAAGAGCAATAATGTCTGGGGCTATACGGCAGGTAGGGTCACTCATGGCACTAAGGTCAAAGGCAAGGTCCCAGACAAAGCAATCCAACCAAGTCCTCCATGGTGGAACAGGTGGAGGATGATGGCTGACTTCAGGGAAGCATCATAATGGCTATGAAGCCAAATGAAGAATGCAGCAAAAATGGGCCCTCAGTTGTCTAGGACTCCATGCCACTGGATCTGTCAAAGGACTGAGTGGTGGTTTTCTGTGCACCTCCATCCATCATCAACCGCTTGGCCAAGACTGAACCTTGAAACCCTAAAGGAAACTGCCACCCACTAGTGACTACAGACCTCTATTGGGGAAATCGCACCAACAGGAATATCCTAATGACATTGAGAAGCACTGGAGCCTGCTCAAATTCAACATCCTCGACACCTGCAAAACCACCCTTGGGTATGTTGAAAAAACATCAGGACTGGCTTGATGAGGATGACATAGAACAGTTCATCTCCATGAGAAGGAAAGCCTCCCAACATAGTGTAACCTGCAAGGCTAAAAGGGAGGTTCACTCCAGAACCAAGGCAGACATCCAGAGACGAGTGATGGAGCTCAAAAACTCTTGGTGGAGAGAAAAGGCTCGGAAAATCCAGCAACTGGCAGACTATAGTGACACCAATGGCTTTCTGAGCACTACTAAGGCTATCTATGGTCCAATCAACTGTGGCTTAAACCCCATGGGGTCAAAAGACGAGCAGGAGCTCCTGAACGATGAGTCCATTAACACTCAATGGAACAAGCACTGACAGGAGCTCCTCAACTGCAACGGGACTGCTCACCCCATTCCTCAGAGTAACATCAGAAAAGACACGACAGAGGTTCAAGATGCCATCAGGAGCCTTAAGAACAAGTCCACCTTGGATCTCAAATGAGACCTTAAGGAAGATGGACCAGAGCTCCTGTACCACATACACTCTCTCCTCCTCAAGGTCTGGGAAAAAGAACAAGTTCCATCAGTTCTGTATAGTATTATATAGCTCAAGGATGCTTTAGGTGGCCATATTCAAGAAAGGAGACATGGCAGAATGTGTAAACTGCAGGGGCATCTCACTCTTGTCAACAACAGGCCAAGTCCTCACTCCTATCCTCACAAACTGACTGCTACCACTGGCTGAGAAAGTATTCCCAGAATCTCAGTGTGGCGTCTGCCCGTCCAGGAATACAGCAGATATTTTATTTATGGCATACCAACTCCAGGAAAACTGCCATGAACAAAAGTAGCCTTTTTACATGGCTTTCATAGAACAGAGGCCTTTGACTCGGTAGACTGCCAGTTTCTATGGAGCATACTATCAAAATATGGCTACCCTGACAAATACATCCGTAAATGGAGGTTTCTACATGATGGCATGTCAGCCACAGCACTCAGCATCAGCAGCTATGAGTCAGGGGCCTTCACTGTGGAAACAGCAGTCAAACAGGGATGGATCATCACACTGACACTGAAGCTATATTGCTGCCATACTCCACCTCATTGGTGAAGAGCTGCCGTGATGGATCCCAATCCTTTACAGAATTGATGGCAGGCTCTTCAACCTTGATAAGTTCAAGGTCAAGACCAAAGTCTGCAACACCCCCATCACGGAGCTTCAGTATGCAAATGACACCACTACTGCAGCACAAGCCACAGAACACCTCTAAGATGTTATGAATACCTTTGCCAAGGCATACAGAGGGCTTAGCATTAACAGCAAGAAGACCCAGGTCCTATATCAATATCTATATATTACCAGCCCTCTCTCCAGCTCAGCATAAAAGTGGACAACAAAGTTCTTGAAAAAACGGATCACTTCCACTACCATGGCAGCCTTCTCTCCTCAAAAGGTTACATTGACTCTGAGGTTACCATTGCCTGAGATTTGCCAGTTGTGCTTATGCCAGACTCAGGAAAAGAGTCTTTGAAGACTGAGACCTGAAGGCCCAAACAAAACTCCTGGTCTACAGAGCTGTTATTATCCCCACCCTGCAGTATGGAGCAAAATCATGGACCACCTACAGCAAGCACCTGAGATATCTGAAACTATACCACCAAAAATCCTTTAGAAAGATCCTGAGGATTAGCTGGAAGGACAAGATCAATGTTCTGGAAGAAGCCAATGTGACTAGTGTCACCACCATAATAATACAGCGCCAACTCCAATGGACACGCTAGGTCATCCACATGTCCACAACAGATTCTGTACTTCCAGCTGACGGAAAGTTAGTGAACTGCTGATGGGCCAAAGAAAAAAAAAAAATCGAGGACAATATCAAAAACAATCTGAAGAAATTCAACATCACATCAAGCAACTGGGAACACATTGCACTTGATAGGTGCTCCCAGAAGAAATCTATGCAGGAAAGAGCTTCAAATCATGAAATGGATCTCTGGTGTGCTGCAGAGAAAAAGTGAAAGCCTCGCAAGGAGAGAGAGAAAAATATTCCACCACAACCACCACCACTTTCCCCTGTTCACACTACACTGAAGTATGTGGATCATGGATCAACCTCTACAGAAATCTGAAGACCCAAAAGTAGACAACCCAATGGAAAGGACAATCATACGATGGCCAATGATGATGTATTGTGTGGGTGGGGCAATATTACCTTATGCAGCATGATGGCCACAAAGACTATGAGTTGAACGCTTGTCTGTGAGGTAGAGGCAGCAGCACCGAGTGCCACTCCATCAGCTAGGAACACACAGGGGAAAACAAAAACATTTCAGGTTAGTAGATTTGTGAGTCGACTTTATAAAGAACATCTAAAAAGTTTCATTTCTTACTTTTTAATTGCAAGTGTTACAAACACAAGGGCTGTCTTCATTCGGGTATTGCAGCGAAGCGTGACTGCTGAAAAACCAGTTCAACTATCAATGAATTAAAGAAGTAAATGATAGTGCTTGAATTTTTAAGAATCCTTCCTTTACGAGTTCCTACTCCTTTGCCAGTTCTCGCTAAGACCGCTGGATATATTCATATATTCCTATATGACAGAAAACAGCATTATCAAGCAAAGCATAACCTACTGGCAGTTGGCAGGAGCCTCTGACCCTTGCTTTTCTAGTGTGTGTCTGACAACAAGACAGTATTCAGTAAGGATCCAAAGGTACAGTGAGTATTTATCAATTTTTGGACATGGTAATGGGATGGTTTCGGCATTTTTATATTTAAGAAAAAAAATAAAAACACATTAACCTTAAAAAAATCCTCTTTATTTTGCCTATAGACAAATAGAACTGTCAATTCAGGAAAATGCCAGAATTAAAAGTGGTTATCTTTGACAACCTGTAGGAAGTTTGCCTTCCATATTTTAAATAAACGGACTAAATACTTGTAAAGGCAATATTAAATGTAAAAACGTGTATAAAGTTCAACATCAAGTTGGTACCCTACATGAGATATCTATTTTTCTCATGTTGATGCTCTAGATAAGATGTCTGCGTCAATTCATTTCCCATGTATCCATGAATTTTCATATAGTTTGGGAATTACTTTGCTGATGAATTGTGTGCAGGAGGGGACAATATCATCTGGTTAATTTTCTTTTTGTTATCAGGTGAGGAGATCCAATCAATAACCATGGAGTATAGCTGCTAATCTTTGAATTCTGAACACTGCACTGCTTTCACTAATTGTATATTTTTCTGAAGTTGCTGCAAATTGTGTTTGGAGAGCAGCGATTTTTTCCCCGCTATTGTGTGACCTGTCTTTGCTCCACTGAATGACGGTGATGTAAAAGTGACATCATGTAAGAGTTGTTTCCACTTGAGTAGCCAACAGTGGCAGAGCAATGCCTGCGGACTGTACTTTGTTTATGGTCCTCTTACCCTCGTCATCAAACTGAACCTAGAATCTAAAATGCTTCCATATAGAAGATTTGAGACAGTGGTGCATCTTCAAATTTGCTTCTCTATCTCTTGTTAATCCTCACCATTGTCACATTGGAGCTTAGGGAAGGAACATTGGTTTAGTTTCCCTTCTCTCCTCTGGCCCATATTAGCATACAGAGGGCAGATAGGCTCATGGGAAATTCTGATGGGCTCCAGAGATGTTCTGTGGATCTAAATGTACAGTGTGTGTAGTCTGCAGTGGAAAAAGCAAGTTTAAGAAATTATAGGAAAATGACAGGCATATCATGATATCTCAGTTCCCGTGTGTGTATTGAACTTTAGAGGGGGTGTGCCGAACGGTTCGACAACAATGTGCACCATTGTATCCCTGATACCCAATGAACCTAAGTGTGTCAAATCTCACCTGCAGCATGAACTACAAGTCCCAGGGTGGTGGTAATTTTTGATGAGGCAATCCTAGCTGACTCTGGATCTATGTAGAGACAAAAAGTCAGGACAATTTCTGTGATGGATAGCATGGAAAATAGATGAGCAATACAATTTAATTCCATTTTGGCCACAATATAGGACTCAAAAGGAACACCAGTATATTACCAAGTGGTGAATTTTTTTTTAGATCAAAATCAATTGGAAATGGTGAAAAACAAAATCACTGGGTCATTCATGGATGGATGGATGGTTCATTCATCTTTAGAAAGATATGAAACACTCACTGCACTAGACTCTAAAACCTATAGTGCTCAATGAGCCAACTTTCCATAAAAAGCAATATGAACATATAGTACAGGAATACAGGTTTACAGTTTTCTGGCGAACACATCGCTCAAATATATGGAATACTTTCATCAAGTTCTTATTTTCTTTGACTAAATAACAGTAGTGTTTTAGCTCTATGACACTGTGTTCAACTGAATGTGTACAGTTTTGAAACATCCAGACTGATATCAAAGCTTTTCATCTGTAACAAATCATCCTTAGAGGAGAGTTGTGTTTTATCGACTGACATTAAGCCTTTTTAACTCCTAGAAGTGACTCCCCCTTCCTTAGATTCAGGATCAGCTCATTGGCCATGTAGGTTTTCACTACATGGAATTTGACTTTGGTTTAATGTCTTTCACAACATCAATACAATGACCATACAACAACACAGCAATCTTCAGATATAAACACAAAAATTGACTATGTCCAGATGAGATTAAGAGGTAATGAAGCACAGTGGTGCATAGAATGCATCAGATATAATGAAATAAATGTTACCAAGTTACTTACACACATGCACGAGGTACATGGACATGACAAAGGATACCAGAATACATAAAATGCACAGTGCAGTATGTAAAAGATACATATTTGGAACCCGACGATGTTAAGCAATCATTTAAATGACAACCCGTTGAAAGAAAATGTTTTTGTTTTTTTTCCATTGTCCATCTTTGATAGTATAGTCAAGAGAAAAAGACAGGGAAGACAAGGAAGAGAGAGGGGGGATGACATGCAGTAAAAAGCCGAGGTTGCATTTGAACCTTGTTCACTGTGGTGAGGACTCAGCATTATGTGGTTTGCATGTCATCGGAGCGACCCAGAAACGGTTTTTATCTGATTGTTTTGGCATGCAGTGCTCTCTAGCAATTACCAGAAGGGAGGCATTGGAACAAGTTTGAGGAGGTTGTGATGGGTCTACAGTGATATCACCTCCCTGTTTTCTGACTTTGGAAGTGTATAAGTCTTAAATGGAACTCAGGTTGGGGCCAATGACTTTGTCTACAGAACTTACTGTCCATTGATGTCTGTCCCTATCCTGTTGGGGGGCTAATCCAAAATAGATGGTGATGGATGTGCAGAGTATAGACTTGATTATGGCAGTGCAAAACTGAACCAGTCGTTTCTGACGCAGGTTGAACTTCCAGAGCTGACAGAGAAAGAACATCCTCTGCTGGGCCTAGGATGTACTTTCTCCGTTCAAAACTCAAGGTGCCCTCAGAATAAAGCACAAATTGGAAGTAGTCTGGGACATCTCCCAGGTGTGAAACTTATTAGATGTAAAGCAGAGCGCTGCAGAAAAATAGCATGACACTTTTTATACTGACCATCACTGTTGTGCACGTGGGAACTGCCAATCTGGTCAACCAGTAACATGAAGACAAAACCCAGGACCAGGGAGACACCAATGTAGGCGTGCAGCTGCTCGTGGTTGTGGGGATGTTCAACGCTGACACCCAAGGCTGTGTCTGCTTCGCCCTTTGCCTCCGACACCTCCACAACTGCTGCCTGTCCGTGGGAATGGTGTCCACCTACAGAGACATGGGGGGAAATTTTCTTGTTTTTTTTTTTTTTTAGACAAAAAAAACAAGAAACACACTTGTCTATGTATTCCAAGTCATTCATATTCAAATTGCTATATGGGATTGAAAATGAAAGCTGTGGACTGCAGATTTATTCTAAATGTCCATTTTTGTGTCATTCAGTCTGCCTCAAGTTGCCAGGAGTCACCATCATAGAGGACTTCTCTTTGGCTGACAACACCTCAGCTATGGTGGATAGAGCACAACAACTTCTTTATTTTCTGAGGAGGCTGAGGAAAGCCAACCTCCCCTAAAAGCTGCTTATCCACTTTAATAGATGCACCACAGAGAGTATCCCAAAAGTCTGGTACAGCCACTGCACCAACACCACTGACAAAAATTCCTCCCACATATTGTGAAGATAGCACGGGACATTGTTGCCATTGAGCTGCCATCACTGTGGTACGTCCTGGGATTAAAATCCCAGGACGTACCACAGTTCACTGAACACATTAACTCAGTGGACGCCCACATCAAATTCACAAGGGAGGATGCTAAAGATGGCCTGTTTGCTTTCCTAGATTGTGAAGTGAAGGTTGGTGTTGGTGGGCGGTTGTTTGTTAGCGTGTACCGCAAACCCACACATACGGACCAGTATTTGCGGTTTGACTCCCACCACCCCCTGGAGCATAAACTGGGAGTCATTAGGACTCTACCACCGGGCTGACAACGTCCCCACTGACTCAGTGGCCGGGGAGGAAGAGAAGTCCCATATTAAACAGGCCCTGGTTAAGTGTGGTTACCCTAACTGGGCGTTTGTCAAAGCCAGGAAGGGTCCCAGACAGAGCTCCAGCCAAGTGGAGGGAGGGGAGGAGCCAAAGCGTAGACCGGCAGTGATTCCGTATGTAGCGGGAGTGTCGGAACAGCTGAGACGTGTATTTTCAAAACATCGCGTCTCGGTTGCTTTCAAACCCCTGAACACACTGCGGCAAAAGTTGGTCCACCCCAAGGATCGGGTCCCCCGGCACAAACAGAGTAACGTAGTGTACGCTGTTAAATGCCAGGAGGACTGCAGTGACTTGTACATCGGGGAGACCAAACAGACACTGGCTAAAAGGATGGCGCAGCATAGGAGAGCCAACACGTCGGGTCAGGACTCTGCGGTCTACACCCACCTACAGGCTAGTGGACACTCATTCAAGGATGATGATGTTCACATCCTTGATAGGGAGGAACGCTGGTTTGAGAGGGGGGTGGGTGTAGGAGGCCATTTATGTGAAGAGGGAACGAACGTCTTTGAATAGGGGTGGTGGCCTGAGAGTACATCTATCGGCGTCTTACAATGCCGTGATTGCAAATATTCACCAATCCTTTGTGAATGGTGCTCATTGCCACTGAATGTGCAGATGATCACCCAACTTGCATGTGAAACCAACCTATTGTTGTGTGGCATCAATATACTGTTTATAAGGGGGGTGATTCTTGCAGTCAGCTCAGACTGAAGAAGTCACTTGGTGAGTGATGAAACGTTTCCAAATAAACGTCTGATCCAGTTGAACTGATTCACCTCTTTTCTGTGACACCTTAACATGCTTTCTGCAGGACCAGGGATCGAATTTGCAACCTTCAGATTACAAAAAAGGTGTGAATCTGTTCAACTGGATAGAGTCACCTGGTCACCAACGTTTCTCAATAAACTTCTGATCCAGTTGAACAGATTCACACCTTTTTTGGGATTTCCCTACCTGGATTATTGAGCATGCATCAAGTCAAAACCTTCAGATTGCCAGACAACCGCCCTACTCACTGAGCTATGCCCACTGGGTTCACTATAGGTTTAAAAAAACAATTGATCAAGAAATATGATGTTGTATTCTGGGTTGGAATGGGGCAGCAAAGCTCAGGAAGTCGGGTAGTCGTCTAGTAATTAGATAACTGGTGGTTCAATCCCTAGTCCTTGCAGAAAGTGTGTTGAGGTGTCCTTGAGCGAGACATTGAACCCCTAAGTGCTCAGTGGTTCGGATAGAGTGATGAGCTGTCCAGGGTTTTTTTCTGCGCCATTTACCCAACGAGCACTGGCATAGACTCCAGCATGGCTCCGTAACCTGAATTCAGATAAATTGTAGATGATGGATGGATGGATGGAATCTGGATTGGCATGGCAGGTCCCATTTAATCTCATCCATTTGTTGAAGGCTACCCTAACTTACCTTCAGATGCACACTCCATTTACTTTAACCTTTACTGAGTAGCTCTGTCACCTCTGTAAAATTCTGCATGTGCCTCTGACTGGGGCCATTTAGTTTTCATGCCTTTTTGACACTCTCCCTTCCATGTGTACTGGGATGTGAACACTCTGCTCAGTGGGTATTTGAAGTAGGACAGGGCACATTCACAATATACAGGTAGTGGACAATTGGTTGATTTGGTAGGGGCCAATAATTGATACAGCCATGCATGTTGCTGCTGTTGTGAGTACTGTGTTTTTCATGATTGCAATTTGGTATCAATGTAATTGGTCATAAAAGCTGAGTAACATTGGTGTGCTGACATCTCTAAGGTGCCAATCTTGGTGATGAACAAGACTCTACCATGGACATCCATCACTTTGCTGGCCCTGGCCTACATGCCTGGTCTACTTGTTGCTGTTTTGCAGCTACACAGAGGTACCCCATGCAGGACTACATTGCTAGACTAGAGAGCTCCTTCACCGACAGGTTACTCCATCCAAGGGGTTTGAAGGAGCGTTTCCACAGGTCTTTCCTTCCTGCAGCTGTCAGACTCTATAATCAGCACTGCTCCCCCAGTAGAACAAACCCAACACATGAACAACAACATCAATATGCCAGATGATAAAAAATGAGTGTCATTTTTCTGTCCATACTGTATATAGTGTTCACATTTACATGACATTACAGGCATTTACCAGACGCTCTTATCCAGAGTGACGTATATCAAGTGAGCAGTTAGGAGTTCAGTGTCTTGCTCAAGGTCACCTTGACATGCTATACGCAGGACTGGGGATTGAATCCTGTAACCTTCCGATTGCCAGATGACCGCTCTACCCACTGAGCTATCATATCCCCCTCTCATATTTCTCCCCTTGTTAGATTGTCTGCCTTTCCTACTGTACTTCCCACTATGCTGCTGTAACACTGTAATTTCCCCCCTGTGGGAATAATAAAGGAATATCTTATCTTATAGGGAGGAACACTGGTTTGATAGGGGTGTTAAAGAGGCCATGTATTTCAAGAGGGAAACAACCATCGTTGAACAGGGGTGGTGGGCTGAGAGTACATCTGTGATCTTCTTACAATGCCGTTTTTGCAAATATTCCCAAATCCTTTTTGAATGGTGCTCATTGCCACTGAATATGCAGTTATGACCCAACTTCCATATGAACTCATCCAATTGTGGTGTTGTATCGATGTACTTTTTATAAAGGGGGGCAGTCAGCTCAGACTGAAGATGTCTCCTGTTAGAGTGATGAAAGATTTCTGAATAGACTTCTGATCCAGTTGAACTGATTCACCTCTTTTTGCGGATAGAAAATTCGTTTTTTTTGTTGATTTTTCAAAGAAGATAATTTGATTAACATCAAAACAATCCCTCAAGAACTGTCATATCCATTTCTGTGATTTGTTTAAGCTAATAAACTATTGTACTTTTAAACTTTTGAAAAAGGAATTAACAGAGAAAATAATACGTTTTGAGATAATGTGGTCTCTCTTTTCCAGGTACTAAGTACAGCCAGTTCCCAGCCTGGCTGGAGAAGTGGTTTTCTATGAGGAAACAGCTAGGCTTGTTTTCTTTCTACCTGGCCAGCCTCCATGCAGTCTATAGTCTCTGCTATCCTATGAGAAGGTCCTACAGGTACAAACTACTCAACTGGGCATATCAGCAGGTAGGGGCTAACATCATTCAATAACTGCGGTAGAATCTTAAATTTGTTACTGAAAAATAACACTGCATTAACCTAGTAAATGTTTCAGTGCCAGTTATTTGCTGAGCATAGCTTACATTTAACTTGTTAGTCTTTAGCTGATGGTGTCTATAGTGAAGCTTAACAAACACGTGAAGAAACAAAGGTAGTCCACAACAACTGATGTAGTGACCCCCTGGTATATCATGTGACAATTAAAGTTGGAGTTTTACCTTGCCCCTTTGCCAGTTGTACTTCCAAGAAAAAACATAATTCTTACATATTCTTTACCCAATTATAGGGGACATCAATCATAGAAAGAACATGTCAACTCTACATTGATGAGTTGGAACTGAATCCAGGGCCCTCTAGCTCAAAAGCAACAGCTATTGCATAAAGCTAACCCTTCATGCCACCCTATCTCCTATAACCCATGGAGATTCATTTAAAATAACTTACTGGGGTGGCATAGCTCAGTAGGTAGAGTGGTCGTCTGGTAATTAGAAGCTTGTAGGTTCAATCCCTGGTCCTGCTGAAAGCATGTTGAGTTCTATTTTGAGTAAGACAATGAACCCCCAACTGCTCCCGGAGTACCACATGGTGGCTGCTCACTGCTCCTATACAATAGAATGAGTTAAATACAGAGAATTACAAATTTCCCATTGCGGGACTGATAAGGGAATCATTATTATTATTTTTCTATTGCCTTGCTCAGAAGTACAAGCAGGAGTATTAATCCTAACATGCATGTCATTTTGATGTTGGGAAGAAACTGGAGCACCCAGTGAAAAGACAGAAAGGACCTAGAATGGGATTTGAGCCCAGGACCTTCTTGCTGAGGCAACAGTGCCAGGGTTTTGCACAGATACCAGATGTTGTTCCAGGAATATGCCGGAACCACTCTAATGGTTTTGGGTTTCAGAGCCCCAAATGCTCCTAATACAACTGAGGCAACCTTCCACATCCAATCTAGTTGTCTTGATGCATGCTCAATAATCCAGGTAGGGAAATCACTAGATTGGATCACAAAAGAGGTGAATCTGTTCAGCTGGATCAGAGGTTCATTTCAGAAACGTTTCTGAAATGAACCTCTGATCCAGCTGAACAGATTCACCTCTTTTGTGATCCAATCTAGTTCTTCCTTCAGCCCTCAGTATTTCTCTAGTTTCTTGTGCTCATTCTTCATGATGCCATTGCTCAGGGTTGCTGCATAGATCACTGCTGTTTTCTTAAACCACAATGTTAGGTAGGTTAGTTATCACCTGTTTACGAGTCTGGAACTTGAAGTCTGACAGTATATTAGCTCTGCCATTCTCAACCGACTTTGCAGTGTCTCCATTTGAACTTCGGGACTTCAGTCTGTTTTCAGTAAATATAGTCCTGTATATTATCCCACCCACTTGGTTATGCATTTCAGTGCATAACCTAGTGTGCTTTCCCATCTAGCATTTTAGATCCTACTTCTCTGTAATGGACTGTCTCACAGGTGTCTTTAGACAGTCTGCATCTTGGGGCTTCCCAAGTCAAGTCAATTTTATTTGCATAGCCAATTTTCACAAATTACTAATTTGCCTCAGTAGATTTTTCACAAACACAACATCCTGTCTTTAGATCCTCACAATGATTAAGGAACAACTCCCTTAAAAAGTCATTTAAGAGTCCTTGATGCATGTTCAATAATCCAGGTATGGAAATCACAAAAAGAGGGGAATCAGTTCAACCGGATCAGAAGTTTATCTAGATGTGTTTCATCACTCAAACAGGTGACATCTTCAGTCTGAAGAAGTCCCCTGTTTGAGAGACAAAACATCAGAGTAAACTTCTGATCTAGTAGAACTGATTCACCTCTTTTTGTGAAGGAGAACAATAGTTTTGTTGTTTTTTCTAAACTCAGGGAGAGCAAAAGAGGAGAGGTCTCTCACCCAAGATGGACAGACAAGTAATGGATGTTGTGTATACAAAATAAAACACAATTTACAGAATACAACACTGAGAGGATAACAATGATAATGGAATTGCAAGAGAAATAATAATAATAATAATCTATTTTATAGGGACATCAATCCATCCATTGTCAACCATTTATCTGAAATTGGGTCGCAAGGGAATTGGAGCCTATCTCCGTTCTCATTGGGTGAAAGGCGGGGTACACCCTGTGTAGGTTGCCAGTCCATCTCAGGGCAGAGCAGTTAAGTGAACAGTGTGTTCCTCAAGGACACCTCGACACACTTCTCTGCAGGTGTGGAGATCGAACATGCAAACTTCCCAATCACCAGACGACGGCTCTACCCACTGAGCCATGCCACCCCTTAAGATACAATAATCCATCCATCCATCCATCCATTGTCAACCGCTTATCCGAAATCGGGTCGCGGGGGAACTGGAGCCTATCTCCGTTCTCATTGGGTGAGAGGCGGGGTACGCCCTGTATAGGTTGCCAGTCTATCACAGGGCAGAGCAGTTAGGGGAACGGTGTCTTGCTCAAGGACACCTCGACACGCTTCTCTGCAGGACCGGGGATCGAACCTGCAACCTTCCGATCGCCAGGCGACCGCTCTACCCACTGAGCCATGCCGCCCCTAAGATACAATAATACAATACAAAAATATGATAATATAATAGGTAATTAAAATAAATTGGAATGGGAATACAGAGGTTCGATTTAGCAGTAGGCGGAATTAGGTGAGGTCATATGCCTTGATGAACAGGTGATGTTTGAGGTGTTTTTGATGGTACATGTAACAAGTGGGACTGTTGTGTGTGCCACCATTTTTTAACTGGTATTTCCCTAAAGTTTTCAGAAGCTTAAAAAACATGTTAATTAAAAATATGGGAAATTTAGACCTTGTATGATACATCTCCACACCATTTGTCAGTATGCAAAGTGTAATGTAAGACTAACTTTTGATATTTAGCTGGGAGGAGAGAAACGTTACAAAATATCCTAAAAATTCCATCACTTATCTTATGTCCATCAAAGATTTAGATCAAAGTCATTTTAAATAAAAAAAATATTGTAAATTTCCCAATAGCATTACACGTAACATGACAATACAGTCATCAGTACAACATCACTAGAAATATGCCATATGCCTTTTCAAGCTTCATTGTGATAACAGTTTTTCAGATTTTCTTTTGGAAAATGTCCCCCTTGTTATTGTGTGTTTTCTCTAGGTGCAGCAGAACAAGGAAGACAGTTGGGTGTCTGATGATGTCTGGCGGATGGAAATCTACATTTCTCTGGGTATAATGGGCCTGGGCATGCTGGCACTCCTAGCTATATCGTCCCTACCATCTGTCTCCGACAACCTCAACTGGAGGGAGTTCACCTTCATCCAGGTGAACAACAGCCTGTGATAAGACATTTTCAATTTATCAGAAGAAAATTTTACTGCTATTAGATATAAACCTTAGAACCTGGTCACCTAAGATTCCGTAATGGATCCATGATCCTCTATTGATTGAGCATATTTGTGAAATTTCTGTCATTGAAAAATAGATGAGAAGTCCATTTTGTGATTAGTCCCCATGTCATAGGGTAGAACACAGACTTACATGGAATTTCGGGGATTAAGACCAGATGCCCATCAATACGCCCTGTGGTGGGTTTGAATTTGCAGCCTCTGGCTTGTCATTTCCTGAAGTACTCGCTATACCACTAAGCTACTATGGCCCCTGGTCAATGAAAAATGTGTAAATGATTACTAATTGATTGAAAATAAAAATAAAAGTCAACATCTCAGCTATTAAAATAAAAGTAAAACTAGGAAACAACCAAACAGAAGCAAGAAAGACAAGTGTGTGTGTGTGTGGGGGGTGCTGTAGGGTTAGGGTCAGCTAAGGGCAGTGGGCACAACCAACGTGAAGATCCTTCCATTCACATTTTGACTGATAGGTGAAAATGAAACCATATCCACATAGGTTCACAGACTGATGTATTAATATCAGTTAGCTCACGTTTTTCAAAATGCACCAGCTGTTCAGTTGTATCAAAATGAAGCAGAATTTGACCCAGAATACATCACATCAATTAGCCTCCAATTCAATGACTGAAGTGCATTATCCATCCATCCATCATCAACTGCTTATCCGGTGTTGGGTTGTGGAGATAGATTTCAGCCGGGAAGGTCTCACTGGGGGATCTCAAAGCATTCCCAGGTCAGTGTGGAGATATAATCTCTCCATCTGGTCCTCAGTCTACCCCATGGCCTCCTCCCAGCTGGACGCGCCTGGAAAATCTAATTTTGGAGGCAACCAGGTGGTATCCTTATTAGATGCCTGAACCACCTCAACTGGCTTCTATCTACTTGAAGGAGCAGTAGCTCTACTCTGAGTCCCTCATGGATGTCTGAACTTCTCACCCTGTCTCTTAGGGAGACACCAGAAATCCTCCTAAGAGAACCCATCTCAGCTGCTTGTATCTGTGATCTTGTTCTTTTGGTCATGACCCAACTTTCATGGCCATAGGAGAGAGTGGGCACAAACATTGGAATTTTCCTTCTGACTCAGCTCTCCCTTGGTAACAATGGTTTGGTAAAGTGAGCACAATACAACTCAGGCACATCTGATTCTCCGGTCCAACTCATGTTCCATCTTCCCCTCACTTGAGAACAAGAACCTGAGATACTTGAACTCCGTCACTTGGGGTAAGGACTCATTCCCTACTCGGGTTGGAGAATTCCTGCTTAGAACCATGGTCTCAGAATTTGAGACCCTCATTCCAGCTGCTTCGCACTCAGCTGTGAACCGATCCAGTGAGTGTTGGAGGTCAGAGGCCGTTGATGTCATCAGAACCACATCATCTACAAAAAGCAGTGATGCAATCTTTAGTCCGTTGAACTACAACCCCTCTCTTTAATGACTACGCCTGGATATCCTATCCATGAATATCACAAACGGATATGTTACAAGGAGTAGACCTGGCAGAGGCCAATCCCCACTAGGGTAGAGTCTGACCACCTAGAACCCTGACACAGATCTTGCTTTGGGTATAGAGAGATTGGATGGCCCTGAGTAGTGACCCCCTTATCCCATTCTCCCACAGCACCTCCCACAATATCTCACGTGGGACCCGGTCATAAGCCTTCTCCAGATCTATAAAACACATTTAGACCAGATGGGCATACTCTCTGACCCCCTCTGGGATCCTTGCAAGAGTAAAGAGCTGGTCTGTTGTTCCACGACTAGGATGGAATCTGCCACAGTGCTCTGCCCTATGATAGATTGGTGACGTATACAGGGTGTACCCCATATTTCACCCAATGAGAACTAAGATAGGGTCCAGTCCCCCTGTGACCTGATTTCAGATAAGTGGCTGACGATGGATGAATGGATGGATGGAATATATTCCTTTTAAAAACCCACAGGGGGCATTTGCGGTGTTACAGCAATGAAGCCGAGAGCAAAAACAGAGTCATAAAATGTAAAGAGGCATAAAAATTTGGAGCAGTATAAACAAAGTTGGCATGGAATGGAACATGGAATGGCATAAATCATTGGAAATAATGGGTTTCAGACCACAATGGTGCTGCTGTGTTTGTCTGAAATGAAAGGAAAGCACTTTCATTTGTTTTATTTGAAATCTGTTCTCTGCATTTACCCCAGTTTACTGTATTGTAGCAGTGGGCAGCTGAAGCTCCTTGTGACAGGAGCCTTTTCTTACTTGGATAATTAACCTTATAACATAACTTTAAGTGCAATAAAAGCTTCGCTCCACCCCCAAAGCAAGTTTTCTTGTGTAATGTTAATGCATGAACTCAGCAGCAATAACGTAAAAGATAGAGAAATAGTACACCTAATAATGTGTTGTATTCATATCATGAATAATGGGCTGAGTCTGGATTGATGCTGTTTGGTCAGGATGTGGACCAATGTTTGGACTTTGAGATGCCCTGTTACAGTTATAATACACCACTGCACCGGCTTAGCTGCTTACTTCCAAATCAGGTGTCACTGGTTCGATCCTACCATGGGCCTCAGGAAAGGGCATCCAGCCTTAATCCCTCATGCTAGGGTGAACGTTAAGCATGCTTTGTAAAGTGCTTTGAGAGGTCGCTACACTAGAAAAGTGTTTTATAAAACCCAGTCCATTTATCAAGTATTAATGTTTGTGTTCCCAGAGGTCTTTGGGCTACAGTGCCATGTTCCTGTGTACAGCCCATGCTCTTGTCTATGGCTGGAAGAAATGGGTTGAGCCTAAACAGTACATCTGGTATACACCCCCCTCCTTCATCCTTGCCTCACTTCTCCCGCTAAGCATCCTCTTGGTCAAAATCATGCTGCTTCTGCCCTGTTGGAAGAGGAAGCTGGAGCAGATTCGCCGAGGCTGCGAGAAACCCCTTCACCTTCAACAAGCAAATAACTGTAAAGGAAATCTTTCATCTTGTGCTTAAATGACAGTACATTAAAAAATTTAAGAAATGGTATTAGTGCATAGACACTGCCATTTTATCATGTGCATTTTGCATACTTTAACTTAACATTTGCTTGGTCATTGCATGTTCTTCAAAACTTTAATCAGCCACCATGTAATTTCTAATATATCTATCAACAGCAATTGAAAATGAGCAATCTTATTTTATAACATTTCCTATTTGCAAATATGGTCGCCCGACAGTAGAGAGAGAGAAAAAAGATTTGCTAACCAGCCCCGCAAGGGAAAATTTGATATTCTCTGCATTTTAACCCATCCTATTGTATAGGAGCAGTAAGCTGCCACTACATGGTGCTCCGCGAGCAGTGTCTTGCTCAAGGACAACTTGACATACTTTATGCAGTGCTGGGGATCGAACCTGCAACCTTCTGATTGCCGGACGACCGCTCTATCTACTGATCTAAGCCGCCCCCTATATATACTATATACTTTGTGCCCTGTCAGAAACATGTCAGATTGTATATGTATTAATTTTCATGATCATAGTGTGGTTATTTAAATAGCTAAGGGAAAAAGATGTTTGAACAAGTCAAGTAAGTTTAATTTGTATGGCACAATATCACAAATTAAGGGGTGGCATGGCTCAGTGGGTAGAGTTGTCTAGTGATTGAAAGGGTGCAGGTTCGATCCCCGGCACTGCATAAAGTATGTCAAGTTGTCAGGTTAGGAAACCAGTGCTCTAAAGTCTTGATGCATGCTCAATAATCCAGGTAAGGGAATTACAAAAAGAGATGAATCGGCTCAACTGGATCAGAAGAATAGCAGACTACAAAAACAATGACAAAAGTAACAAGACACAGACCGAGAGATTTAGAATTGGAGATATTTGGCCTTTTTAAGAAGGACGACCTTAATTACAGAAAGGCCTTAACAGGATGCCCTCCAATAATTGATAGGAAGGAAAGAGAAAAGGGGAAAGCAATGCTTCATCCTCCAGATAGATGTATGAATTGACAGTTTCTTATCCTAATAAAGGGCACCATTATATACCATGGCAGACTCTTGACCTCACAGGGCTGTTCTCCAGACTACCTGACATCCATGAGGGGGCCGGTAAGTGGACAAGGGCTTCAAAGCCAAGCTCCAATACTGCAAACCATAGGTAGAATGTTTGGGAAGGATGGTCTCCCATGGAGCAATTGCAATGCAGTAAGAGGGGATGAGCATAAGCTCACATGAGTACATTGCTGAGACCATGAGATACACAAGGCTGAGAACAGATATGGAGTCCATTGATGCATGCAGAACTGTCATATTTTGTTGATGGGTCGTGCTTTAGGTATCATGTAGGCAACCATGAGGGGTTTGCCGTAGTAGGCAAGAGGGCAAGAAGTTCATTGTAGTAAATGCTGAAAGTTGCACCCAGCCATGCTCAGCACAACTAGAAGAATTGAAAGCATTGACAGATGCAAATTGGCATTGCTATTGGTGGATCTCTTGAATAGGTGGGGCTTAGATAGACACGCGTTTGTGTGATTTTGTCAATCAGTGTGAGGCAGACAGCACGATGCAGAAAACCGGAAAGGTAACGAGTGTTCTTGCCCCTTAATATTTGATAGAGATTCACTCCTCAAATCGTGATCATGGATGGAAACATTAATGTTTTAGTTACATGAAGTTAGTCCAGGTTAGTGATCACGATTGTGTGCATTCAAGTTTAAGCATTATTGATTGGCTTTGGAAAGCAGTGGAATTCGCAACATGAAAAAAACTCACGTAGCCTATGCGTGAAGAGTTTTAGTGTAGGCCTATAATGCAAAATATATGTTGGCTATAGGCTCCATTCGCCTTTATTTGAATGAATGTCCAATAATATGTTGACTAAGTGACATGATTTTATCATTTCATGTGCCAGAATGAAACGGGCATTCTTCAGGGAAAAAAATGAAGTAGCCTTACAAGACGAGGTAGACCAAACTAATCGATAGGATACTTCAGCAGCTTCATGCTACAGCAAGGGACCATTGTGTGGTAGGTTAGATCAAGGGATTAAAGAATACATACCTTCAGTAAAATCCTATCTAATAAGACTATTTTTTGTTTTTGTTTGCTTGAAAAAAACGACAGATTAAGATATGGATTTCCTAATTCTAACAGACAGGCTGACAAAGGATGAATACACAAGAAGGGGTCCAATACAGATCTATTTAGAACAATATCCCCTTGGTCCCTGTGGCTAACAACAAAGGAGCTTTCAGAGTAGCTGGTTTCAGAGCTACTCGTTGCTAGATTATAACAAGACAGCTGATTCTGCTTTTGCCTTTGTTGTAGTTTTTAAAACGATGCACATAATAGTCACTCGCCATTTGCTTTAGAGAGCTTCAGAAGTTGGAAGTATGCTCTTGATAAATCCAATGGCTTCCAAAAGCACAGTTCCAATCAGACATCAGGGAATCAAGCAAAAATGGAACATGTTCTTAGCCACCAATCAGTAGACCAACAGTTATCAGCACAGAGGGCTAAACAAATAGAACTTAAAACTAAATAAAGTAAGACAGAACAGGTACAAAGCTACTCTCAGGCTGGCTGATGTTACTGAAACTCCTGGTTGGCTACACATGCTATTCAGGGGCCATGATGAATCACAGGCATCCAGAAACTGGGGGGCATTTAGAGAGATAGTCTCCTTGGTAGGATGCTATGATCCAGTTCTTAAATAACATCTACAGAAAGCAAATGATAATCCAAAAGGCCATCCAAGTTACCCCTCAGCTCCCAGCCAAAATGAGTTAATTAGATGTGTTGTTGATCATATTCGAAATCAAATCATCAAAGACATAAAAGAAGCAAAATTATTTTCAGTGTGCTTAGACGCTACACTTGACACTTCTAAGTATGATTAGCTGTTAGTTATTCTCTGCTATATTGACAAGCAGGGTGGAATCCAAGAGGGTCTTATTGATATACTAATGGCTACTGGGAGATCAGGATTACAATTGGCAAACTACTGGTCTGACACTTTAAACAAGCATGAGATCAATGTAACAGACATTCGGGGCCAAGGCCATGATGGCTTCTCTGCAATGGCTGGTGCACACAACGGTGTCCAGGCTATCATCATATAAAGATGTGACAAAGCCTACTTTATTCATTGCTATGCACACAGATTAAACTTGGTGGTGGTGGACATGTGTAGCAAAATTCCAACCAGTCGTAACTTTTTTGATGTGGTAGAGCAGCATTATGTCTTTATGGAATTCTTTGCAAAGAGACATGGATTCTTTCATTCTGTCCAAGAAGAACTAAATTATGGCTGTCATACTTCCCTAAAGTCTCTAAGCACAAGATGGTCAGCTCATGTTGACAAGTGCAGGGCCTTATTTTGAACCCTTGAATCTGTTGTGGAAGCCTTTTTAAAAAATACAAGTGAGCCCATCTTTTGACAGAGAAACTTCAAGTAAAGCTTGGTCACTTAGCAAAACAATAGATTTTGAATTTTGTTTGCAGTTGGTGGCATTCAGTGAGATATTGGGGGTTAGTGGTGTTGCTTCTAAGTATCTACATACAAAGTGAGGAGATGTATGTGAGTGTTGTAATACATGTGATGGAAGATTGAAATCAGAGCTTACAAGTCTCAGAACAGAAGAACAGTTTGATGCCGTTTGACTTCAGGCAGAAGAGGTTGCCTCAAAGATTGAGGTATAATTGGACTCCAAGCAAACATGGAAAGTATCCAGAGGGCTAGATGAAAGATGGGAAAGAGATCAACAGCTGTGCCCAAAACAATTGCTGAAGGTTATGATTATTATGCTGCCATGGATCTTTGCCTCTAATGCATAGATGAGCGCTTTAGCAAAGAGACCCTACCTTTGCTACAGCACACAGATTGCCTTAGAAGGCCTAAGTTGGAGAGGCACAGCTGCAAAGCTTGCACTCCCTCTTGTCATTCTACAAAGGTGATGTGAATGAGCAACAGGTTGTACTGGAGTACAGACTGTTGCCCAGTTATTAGAAAGAGAGCCAAAAAACCCAAAACGGTCTCTTCACTGCTTGAGGTCCATCCTGAGGTGTCTAGAATGTACCAGCTGGTACTTACATTACCTGTCTCCTCATGCAGTAATTGACAAAGCTTTTCACCATTGAAGTTTGTGAATTCAGCCTCCGCAGTACAATGGGTCAGGGCCACTTGAGTGACCTTATGGTTATTGCAATGGAGACTGAGAGGTCACAGGATGTAGATCTTGAGAGGATAAGGGATGCTTTTTAGGTCTGCCAATAGAAGATGAGTGTGGTTATAAGTAGTTTAAATTTTGAGCAATTACACTGAACACAGTTTAATAAAGTAGGCAATTATCTGCTTTTTATGTTCAAGGTTGGTTGTCTTATTTTGCTTTATATTTTGTCAAATAACTAATTAAGAATTAAGGACAATATTTTCAATGTTTATTATTATTATTTATGTTTTGGGTGTATTTTTGATTATGAAAAGGTTTTAGTGCCCACCCAAAAATATGGCTTCCACACTGCCCTTGTTCATAACCAGTGTTTTCCTCTAATAACCATGGCCTGAGAATTACTTTTAATGTGTGATTACTGTTGCCTGTTTTATGCATTTGATGTGTTGCGGTTATATTTCATCAACATATGTTAAACGCCTTTTAGTATTTTGAAGTGCTATACAAAAATACATATTTCTCAAGTCAATCGTTATTTATTTATTTGATTTTTATTTATGTATTTCCGTCTGTCTTTCTATGCATCAATTTATTTATTTGATAATAATTATACAGGGAATTTGAGCAACGTCTCAGTTCGTGGACTCGGCTCACACATCTGCATGGCAACTATGATATGCGCGGGAAAAGCCGCTGCTGTCCCTCTGACCGGCGAGATGTCTAAACAATCTGCCTGCCCCCCACCTCCCCCACAGTCCCTCCACCGTTCAGCGTTTGTGGCCAGAC